>JABFOV010001882.1:0-22531 GCA_022817685.1 Aradophagus sp. ZL-2020 | reverse complement strand
TATATGAATAATATATTAATAGTATATTGTCAATATAGTGTTAGTACATTGTTTATATATTAAAATGAATTTTATTACTTTAAACAAATTTTATTTTTTATTATTATGTGTTTGTAAAGAACGCTTTATAATTTTATTTCTAACTATAATTTGTATTTTAACATCAAGTATCGGTTTGAAAAAATTGAAATGCTGAGGAATCGAACTCACGACCTGATGAATCACAGCATTATACCCTAACCATTAAGCTATTATAAGCTATAGTTAGAATGCTAATATTTTGTAGCAACTCAGAAACATTTTTAAATATAGTGACATTATACGATCATTACATTGACAATATATTCCTAACTGCAAACATATAATTCAGTTTTCAAAATATTGTTAGTGTATTGTCAATATACTGATACTTTGTTAATATCATGACAGTATATTGTCAACTATATTGAAAACAAATCAGCAATAATTCAACAATATATTGATATTATATTGACAATAATGACCATATATTTTTAGTTTATTTTTGAAAAATAATATATTGTTAATGTATTAACAATATATTTTTCGTTTTGCTAGGGAACTTCCTGATAAATTTTACGGCAAACGGAAATTCATTCGAATCGACCGGTTACAATTCTTGCAAATCCAAAAAGGAAGATCAAAAATCGATTGGATGCAATTTGAATTGATCAAATAACTGTGATAAAAATTGATTTAATATTTAAACGAATCGGATTGGATTAGACTAAATTGTTATGGTAGATTTATTTTAATATAATTACAAGTTCCTGAAAAATTGAACGGAATTGGATACAAATAGATTGAATACAATTAAAACTTATTGAATTGAAAATAAACGATATAAAAACGATGAAATTATTGACTCAAATAGAAGGGCATTTAATTGTCAAGAAATAAAATGAACCATTATTGAATACAATTAAAACTGATTGAAATGATAATTAATGATAAAAAACGATAAAATGATTGTATCTTTTTTCAACACGATTAAAACTTATTGGAAATAAAAAAGGGATGAGAATTGATTGAATACAATAAAAACCGACTAAATTATCAGAAAATGAAATAAAACTTGTTTTAATACAATTGAAACTGATTGAATTGGAAATTAATGTTATAAAAACAATGAAACAGTTGTATTTTTTGTCAACCCAATTAAAACTTATTGAAAATAAAAAAGGGATGAGAATTGATTGAACACAATAAAGCCGATTGTATCTTCAAAAAATGAAACATGATTAAATACGATTAAAACTGATTGAATTGGAAATTATGATATAAAAACGATAGAATGATTGCATCATTTGTCAACCCAATCAAAACTTATTGAAAAAAGATGAAAATTGATTGAACACAATTAAAGTCGATTGAATATTCAAAAAATAAAACATGATTAAATGCGATTAAAACCGATTGAATTGGAAATAAATAAGATAAAAACTACTAAATTATTGGATTATATTATTTCAATACGATTCAAACTCATTAAGAATCCAAAAACAAGATTGGTTTATCGAAAAAAAAACGATTCAAGATGATTGAAAAAAATTAAAGTTGCTTATATTAAAAAGAAATAATTGGAAAGCGTTTAAATGATAGAATGAATTGTAAATGCGAACGAAAATGACTGTCAATCTGAAAAATACGATTAAAACCGATTGGTTTGGGAAGATGAAAGACAAAAACCGATTGAGTACAATTAAAACCGATTAAACTATCAGAATATATGTATCAATATTTTTCTATTCAATTCAATCCGATTAAAATGGAAACAGAAAAGATTAATGATAGGATTAGATTTCCAATACGGATGAAACCGATCCAATACGATTGAAACGGATTGAATTAATAAAAAGTTAAAGGAAAATCAGTTATATTGGAATTAGATAATATAAAAATCGACTGAATTGGAAAAAATGAAACTAGAATTAATAAACCAAAATTAATACTGATAGAAAATGTAAAAAGTACGATTAAAACTGATCAAAAAAAATAAACATGAACATACCATTCAAACTGTTAAAAATGTGCGACGAATTCGATGAAATGATAGAATTAAATTTATCGGAAGTTTTCCAATTCCAATAATAGCTATTCAATTCATTTTAATCTAATTAACTCTGATTTGCTGGGTTACGTCCCTTGAAAAAAATTTCAAAAAAAAAAAAAAAAAATTTCACAAATATATCAAGTTGTAATGTAAACTGAATTAAATTTTCTATATTTACATTTTTATTCATATTTAATAAAAAAAATTTTCTAAAATATTTAAAACTTGATATTTTTACTGATTTGATAAAATTTTGTTTAAGGTGGACGAATCGTGGATGACGTGAACCTTATTAGATCAAACATTAATCAGAATTTCGGCATTAATCAAGACAGTTTGCAATTGCCACCAGGTAAGTAAAAAAAAATTTTTAATAAATTTTTTTTCACTTGTTTCACACGATAAAAAAAATATAATATATATATAATTTTTCAATTTATGAAGTTCATAGTTACGTTACTGCCACAAAGTTTTGATAACGTGAAATCTTATCTCAGACGAAATTTAGATTGCTCATAATATGCATGTGATATTAAACAACGTACTTAAGCAATGATTGTCTATATTTGTGTGCCGCACGAAAATGACGTCAATTAGACTGACTCGATCAAAAACGATTCTTCTTTTTGTATATATATTTATAAAAAATTAATCAATTAACGAATTTTCTATAATGAATATTTCTGTAATCGAGTTTTACAGAAAAATTTAACTGAGAATTGAATTTTCTTCGAAAGTGATAAAAGTCGTTTTCGAACTACTGTGATTGCATCACGTCTTATCAAATCGTTTTTTTAATAACTACGAAAAAAACTGGATTTCAAAAGTATACAAAGCCATTTATCTAATTTTCAATTAATCGTTATTGGTGCACCCAAGTCTGGTATTTGAATGAACAATTATTCGATTTTAAATCATTTTAGGAAGATGAAAATTCTTTCACGTTGGAATGTGCGTGAAGTTGGCCACGTGGCAAGCAGAGTTGCCAGATTTGTGGGAATAAACGACCAAAACTGACAACACGCACAGTTGTCAGTTTTGGGAGTTTTTCCCACGAATCTGGCAACACTGGTGGCAAGTTGCCACGAGTTTTGGATTTCGAGTTGCAAATGTCAGAAATTAATATTTTGGTTTTAGTTTTTGATTGCCCTTGAAAATATTGTTTTGATTCAAAAGTTGTTGAATCAAAACAATGTTTGTTGTGGGAAAATCAAGATATTACATATGTAAACAAACACTTGTAAACAATGGTATAAAGAATGACCTCTATTCTTTTTTTGTTTATATCCAATGTTTACATTTCGTTCGTACTCTTTTATTTTTTTATTTTATTTGAATTAAAGGATCAATTTCTGAGAATTTAGTCGTTGACATTTGTTGTGGGAAAATCAAAATATTACATATATAAACAAGCATTTGTAAACAATGGTATAAAGAATGACCTCTATTCTTTCTTTGTTTATATCCAATGTTTACATTTCGTGCGTTCTCTTTTATTTTTTGTTTCCATTTGAATTAAAGGATCAATTTATGAGAATTTAGTTGTTATTTGTTGAATTTAGCAATGTTTACACTTTGATCTCGAATTTTTCTTCAATTCCAAAACTTGTGTCATTTTGCCACGTGGCAAATTTCGCACGCATCAAGTTGGAATGAATGTCCGAATAAATAAAAAATTGATAATTATTTTTTTTTATGATGACACTTCGTCATCTCGATTTGGCTTCAATTGTATGTACTATTGTATATGATACATACGTCCAGTTATATATGATCCATACGTAATCCATATATTGTCTATATATAATGCATGTATGAAACATATATATTTTATATATAGCCCATATATAAATTATATGTGACCCATACACAATTTATATATACCCATACAAAAATTATATATGATTCATATACATTTTATATATGGTCCATGTATGATCCATATGTTGGATATATATAATCCATATATGATCCATATATAAGTCATGTATGTCATATATGTAATTATTACATGATCTATATTTTATTGATACAAATGTGATTCATAATTTATAATTGATACATGGTTTAATTTTATTTATGCATGATCTATGTATAATGCTCATGGCCCATATATAATATTCCATATATGGCCTATATATAATACTTCTATTCTAAAATATACTTTTACCATACATCTCTTTTCATGACATTTACAAAACAAAACAAAAACTAAAGTCATAGGCGGATCTAGCATTTCCAAAACAAAGATGTGAAAAATGTAAACATACAAAATAAACAAGGATAACTAAGGGGGCCATGGCCCCCTCCCTCTGTCTTTGTTTATATCACATATTTACATTTTTAGTGTCCTTCATCTTCGAAATTCTAAATCCGCCGATGACTAAAGTAAACAAATAAAATTTAACACAAAGTTTTCCTATGATCTGTAAAATACTTCAATATTGTGCGAAAAAAATAATTCAACAGAAATATATTTCCTGGAAGTGCACACAACAAATAATATTTCACAATAATTTAATGTACATATTTTAATACCGTATCGCCATCAAATTTTGATACAAATACGGATTTCAACTCGTGAATATAATGCGACCAAGTTTGTTAAAAAAAATAAATAAATAAATAGGTACAAGTCAAGGTCGTCGAAATATTTACAAACATTGTCACATGTATTATTTATGATTACGGTCGCTTATTTATGAATATAGTTACTTTTTACGAATTAACGTTGTTATTATTGTTTTTATTATTATGATTGTTATTATTGTTAGTATGTTATATATATTTACATACATTACATGACGTCACATGTTTGTGTTTCGACCTTTCCTTAAAATTATTTGTTCTTGCATTTATATTTATTATGTGACGTCATGTGTTTATATTATAACTTTCTTATAAATTGTTGTTGTTGTTGTTATTATTATTATTATTATTATTATTATTATTATTATGATTATTAAGATAGGTATGTTTTTATATTTACTAGACGATGTGTTAATTTTGACCTTTTCTTATACATTTTTTAATTAAAATTTTTTTGTTTATGAATAGTATGTTTATAACTAGTACTATTGTTGTTATTATTATTATTATTGTTGTTGTTATTGTTATTATTATTATTACTATTATTATTACTCTTATTTTATATTATTATATACGTATAATTTTTATTATTTATTTTGTCACATTTGTTTTTGTATTTCAATAAAAAAAACTGCCGCAACGAGCAAACGGCAAATATTGGCGATTCGTCCTCCAACGTCCTCTACCCTTTCGCCACGTACGATCGAAAACATCGGTAATCGGCCCCGAAAGCCGAGCACCCCGCAACGAAACCCGACGAGCTCCGGCAAGCCCGTCGCGTTGGAAGGCAAAGTCGGCGGTGGGGGGGTGGTCCGGGGGTGGGGGTTGCGCATCGGCGGGGGCCAGGTCTCGCGAGCGAGCTCGGAATCGATCGGCCTGGCGGCGGCCGAACCGATGTCGTCAGGCCGGTTAGTACGGCCGGGCGGGGGCGGGAGGGGGTGTGGGGGGTGTGGGGCGGCGGCGCATGCGCGCGCGGCCGATCGCCGCCGTCTCCCGGGCTCGGCTCGGGGTTAAATCGCGCCAATATAGATCCGGCCGAATCGCTTGCGCCGCCGCCCCGCCCTGCCCCTCCCCCGGCGGCCCCCCCCGCGCCTCGACCAATCCGATTCGGGCGATCTGCGGACCGACTCGGCGCCGCTGGCGATCGGTCGATAGTCGATGTCGCTGGCCAGCCACGCACTCGTCGCGCTCCGTGGATCCGTGAGAGCACGACGACGACGACGACGAGGCCGAGGAGAGCACGAGGACGTGGTGCCGAGGTTGGGACGCGGGCCGCGCGCGGAACCGAGCGGTGGCGGCGCCGCCGCCGGCCACACGGGGCAGCGCGCCGGTCGAGCCGATAGCAAGGGGAGGAACGAACGCGCTCAGTGCGGTAAATCGCGACGCCAAAACAACGCCGTTCGATCGACACTGCCCTCTTTCTCAAACAACTTTGACAACGTTTTCTTCTCTTTTTTCTCTCTCTGATTTACACTTTTCAATGGTTATGTTTTTGATTTGCTTTTTGTTGAGGAGAACTTGGTTCACGTAGTACGTTTGTTATTGTTAATGGGGGATCGAATTTGTGGGGTATATGTGGCATTTTTTGGTGCTTAGAAAAGGAGAGAGAAAGTTTAGTTTACGTAGTACATTTGTTGTTGTTGATTAGATAGAGATGGAAGATTGATTTTTGGAATATTCGGTCTTTTAATAATATTTGGTTTTTGTTGAAATAGGAGAGGGGATTTGGTTTACGTAGTACATTTGTTGTTGTTGATTGGATAGAGATAGAAAATTGATTTTTGGAATATTCGGTCTTTTAATAATATTTGGTTTTTGTTGAAATAGGAGAGGGGATTTGGTTTACGTAATACATTTGTTGTTGTTGATTGGATAGAGATAGAAAATTGATTTTTGGAATATTCGGTCTTTTAATAATATTTGGTTTTTGTTGAAAAAAGAGAGGGAATTTGGTTCACGTAGTACATTTGTTATTGTTAATTTAAGAGGGGTGGAAGATTTGACTTTTGGGATCTTATAATTCAAATAATATTTTATATTTTATATTCAAATAATATTTTATTAATATTAATAATATTTATAATAATATTTCATATTTTAGTTTATATTGAGTATCTAATATTGTAAATAAAAAAGGGAAGAAAAATTAAAAATTTTTAAGTATTTCATTTAAATTACTTTTTTTTTTTGATACTCAAAAGGAAGAGAAAAAATTTAATTCATGTAATGTGTTTATTATTGTTAATAAGAAAAGAATCAAAAAATTTTGTTTTCAGTTTGAAAAACATTTGTGTTTATTGTTTATTTGTAAATAATTAAAAGGCAAACAATTTAATTTATGTAAGTGCATTTTTTACAAAAAATAAATAGTAGTATATGATTTAATTTTTTTTATTATTCATTAAAAAAAAAATAAAACAAAAACAAGGAAATTTGTTTTCATAAATGCAACCTTTATCAACATAAAATATTGTTTAAAATCAAATATACAAATCGTTAATATTCTTGAAATTTTCAAAATTTATCGAAAACTGTTTGTAAACAATGATAATTTCTATTCTTATAAAATCAAAAAACAACAATAACTAAACTAAACAAAATTAAACTAAACAAAAGTAAAAGGTCATTTGAATGATAAAACTTAATTTTAATGAAATTTATTATTCGAAATTGACATTGAATTCTCATTTACAAAATAAACCGAAAAGTTATATTCAAAACCTGTCTTCTATATCATCTATATTTATTTAACAATACTACTGTTTTTCGTTTGCTGGGTACTTTGTAACGAGTGTCTTTTTTTGAACACGAAAATATTAATGATTACAAATAAACAATTTTACAACAACAATTGACGAGAAATAAAAAAGTATTTGTAATAATTTTATGACAACATCATTCTCTAAAAAATACACTCGTTTATTTTATATATTTATACATATATATTTACAAACATTTTGAAAATAAATGTACATGTTTTGTTTACTTTATTATATTATGTCATTGAGAAGTATCTCGGAATCCAATAGGCAGTTAAAGTATCTTTGTTTTTGTTTACATAAAATGTAAACAAAGTGAAGACTTTTTGTTTACATCAAAAGTAAAATAATTTCTTGTAAAATATTCATTTGTTGTTTGTTTACTATTCACTATTTAATCTTTTGTTTACATCTAAGGTAAACAAAGGTTGAGAAAGGTATTAAAATGACCCACATAAAAAAATACCATAGTGATAATAAATAAAATACATTAATCATATATGATTTATACGTGATCCGTAACTTTTATCAATCAATAACTTATAAACTAATCGAAAAAAAATTTAGTATGATGTTTACTATTTTTAATTCTTTTTTTTTCTAATTTTGATGTTTACAATCAGCGTGACCTTGCCATTACAATTTCAGTGTTGGTTTCAACGGTCATTTGTTCTTTTAGAAATCGGTATGAATAACACAGGAAAACGTAATTAAAGTTGATATGACAGTCGCAATTTGAAAACACCTTGTCTCAATGGTACAAATGAAAAATCAACCAAACTTTTGACCTTTGTTATTTTGTAGACATTTTTTAAAAATAAACACGTGTTGTTTACTTATACGATTTTTTTTATTTCTTCAATTGGTTATATTTATTTTTTGATATTTTGTTACAAATATACATAATATATTTATCATATATTATTCATTTATTTACATTTGTTTTCGTTAATAGTCACGTGGCGAATAAAAACGTTATAACCTAACTTCAAATACAAACGTATAATTTTCAACTATAATAAAGAAATATAAATTTTTTTTTAAATAAAAATTTTTTTTAGGTTTTTAATTTTTGTTAACATCAAATTATTGTTATGAGAACGTGCGACACGGTTAAAACGAAACAAAACTTTGAACCCATCAAACAATCCATTATAAATAGTCGGTCGCATATTATTCAACGAATTCCATTTCGGAAATATAAATATAGAATCGGCACTTTTTCGTAAGACAATTTCCAAAGCCTCGGCGCGTCTCAAATAGAATCCGGACGGCGTCTTATCAGCGCCATTATCATTTTTAACGTTCGTCTTTCGATTATTAATTTCCACGATAAAACGTTTCCTAATTAAAGCGGAATTCTGTGACATGGAATTCAATTGCACTTGTTATTTCGCTGGAATTGTTCGGCTAATTTAGTAACTTTGACACACACACACACACACACACACACACACACACACACACACACACACACACACACACACATAATATAATTATAATAAAAAAAAAATCAATAAAAGAATCCATTATTTCAAAATCGTCAACCGAACGTAAAACGTAACGTCCACGATACCGAGTATCTTGTTTTTATAGCCAACTTTTATCGAGTACGCGGAATTATCTCGCAACTGGCGCGACGGTTACGGGGGCCGAAACGAAAACAAACGCGCGGGATTCGCGCGCCAAAATTCGTGCCCGCGGAAAATCAATAAGCCGCGCTCGGCGCGATGCCGATCTCGCGCGAGTCGAAAACGTTCGGTGCGTCATCGCGTTGGACGGCGGAGGGGGGCAAGGGGGGGAGAAGGGTCACGCAGTATTTCAAGCGATCGATGTGCCGCGCGCTCTTAATTATCCGGCCGTTTTTAAATCCAATTTTCGGCGGGACCGTTACCGTCCCTTTTTCTCGCTCGGTAACCGGCCGCCATCTTGCGACAACTGCGGCCATTTTGTCGCAACGGCGGACATCTTGTAGGGATGGGCGATTAATCGAACGATCGATCGCTCGTCGCGATTAGTCGGAAAAATTACATCGATTGATCGATTATTTTAGACGACTTTACGTTTTGAACTGTTATTTTGTAAAATATATATAATATATATATATATATATAAATAATATAAATTAAATAATATAAAATAATATATAAAAATATATAAATGTAAAATATATATAGTTATTTCTTACTGAAAAAATATCGTGTAAATTTAATTGATTATTGTTAGAATCGATTATCGTAATGCAATTAATCGATTGGTCGCATCTAACGATTAATCGCCACTCGGTTGCACAATCGTTATCGTGATTTTACAAATTGTGACTGTTGAAAAATGATAATTTCGATAATTAATAACAAATGAATATTTGAATATAAATATTTACATGTACAGTGACATATATAATAAGTAGCAAATATAATAAGTATTTTCAAAATTTTTATAAAGTACTTTATTTATTAGGCATCAATAAAAATTATCACATAAATTTATATAAAAAATTATATAAAAAATAATTTTATTTCCAAAATATTTGCTTGTATATAAAAAGATATTTGTATATATAAAAGACCGGGTGTCCCCGAAATGATACCAAAAAAGAAAATTAAAAATTAATAATAATAATAATAACAATAATAATAATTAAAAAACTGCCTACAATGGCACAGACGATCTAGTCATTTGGACCTAAGATGAGCTCACGGCGCGACAGTGCGTCGAGCAAGCTGGAGGAACTGGAAATGAAACAGGAAATGGAGGTGGAAGACGACTGTTATTTGGAAGAAAGTGGGGCGCAATCTTCGCCGACGCCCGGTAGGGTGCGCTCGCACGCGCGCAGCTTGCGCGCCATGGCCAACCCGAGCGCCGTCTGGGCCCACTTCGACCTCTGCGTCAACGACCCGCTGCGCGCGCAGTGCCGGATATGCGGCGCTGTCGTCGTCAGAGGTGGCGCCAACCCGCGACAGTGTGGCACAACTAATTTGCACCGTCACTTGCGCGTTCACCATGGCGGTAGGCTCATTGGCAAAATTTATCATGGTAATTGACGCCGACAGAACTATTTCAAATACTTTGCGGATGTTATTTAGCATTGACTGGAGATATTTGGTAGTTTTATAGGTTAGACTGTTGAAACGTTTTGAAAGAATGAGAATGGGATAATTATTCTTAGATAGACACTGGGAGGGAGGAGGGGGTCGTTGAAAAAAAAAATTGAAGTCGGAGTTTGAAAGTTCAAAATGGCGGGTGTAATATGACGGTAGAAAAGTGAAAAGTATCAATTTCCTTTGGAATAAGTTCTATCTTTCAATTCGAATTTTATAAATCTAACCTCAAAATCACAATTTGCGACGTCAGAAAACCCTTAAATACTTAGTTTGAAAGTGAATTATTAATTTCCTCATTTGCATGCTGTATTTAATCATCCATCTTGATTTTAGAAAATCTAACCTCAAATTCACAGTTACCTTAAAAGTCTTAACGTACTTAATTTAACGAAAAATTATAAATTTCCTTCATTTTAATTCGCCATATTAGATTCACCATCTTGAATTTTAAATATCTAACCTCAAATTTGTTATTCATATCCCCAAAAACCCTTTATACGTATTTTATTTGATGAAAAATGATTAATTTTTCTATTTTTAGTCCATCTTATCAGTAAAAAATTTTAAGATATCAAATTTCCATGGTCTAGATCAACTGAATTTAATATCTTAAAATGATGCAATGAATACTATTAAATTTACAACACATAATCCTCAGACACCAAAGCGTAACAAGTGATATCACTTGTAAAATTACTGTCCGTGTTTGCAGTACCCTTGAGCCAATGGTGGTATATTAGAAAGGCCAAGTAGTTCACACAGGATTTGCGTCAGACAAAAACCAACTTACTCAGTCCCGCAAACCTCAAAACTTTGTAGCAGTACATTACCAACTTAGAACTTCAAAGTATTAATTCAAAGTTTTACTTTTCGTCTTCTTTTCTTTCTTGATTTCGTTACTGTTTATTGTTTGAATCATTTTTATTTAAATTTAAAATACCGAATGTTAAAGCGTGATTTTCACTTGCAGTGCTACCAACGCAACAGAAGGATGGCTCGATGAAGACAATCAAGGTGGCAACACAGTCTTTCATGCGTCAAATGAGGAACATCGCGCAGTCGCCACAGCAGAGCTCACAACAAGGATCCCAGCAACGTCAACCAAAGACACTAGTACTGAAAACTATACCTCTTAAAGTCAAACAAGTATCACCGACGACCATTCGCATGCCGTCACGCCAGTCAGGACAATCCTCTCAGACGTCCCAAGTGACATCTCATAATTCTACAGTGCAGCAGCAACCCACCGAAGTAATTTCCTTTTTTTAATTTTACTGTAAAAATAATATAATTATAATGATACTGTAGGAAAGTTATAGATGGCATTCGACTTTTTGACTGTAACGCCATCTACAGATGGCGTTTACATTCTTGACTGTAGTGCTATCTACAGATAACGTATCGACAGATGGCGCTTGAGATCTTGACAGATAGCATTCAAGTTCTTGACTTGAACGTCATCTACAGATGGCGCTCGTAGTTCATGACTTGCGCGCCATCTCAGTGACATTCAATGGTACAAATAAATAATGATCTACAACTTTCCTAGAAAATTACATATAATACCTTAGGAAAGTTGTAGATGGCGTACAACGCATTCCACGCCATCTGTAGATGGCGTTCATGGCATTCAATTCAGTGGCTTTATTTCCAATCAATAATAATGGAACGAATATTAATAATAACAATGAATTATAGGTGTGCTTGAGGTGGAACAGCTACCACAGCAACATGCAAAGCAGCTTCCCATCACTGTTAGATTCGGAAGAGTTCGTCGACGTAACTTTGGCTTGCGAAGGTCGCTCTCTAAAGTGCCATAAGATGATCCTGTCATCGTGCAGCGATTACCTCGCGTCGCTCCTGCGCGAGAACCCATGCCAACACCCGATCATCCTCATGAAGGATCTCAAGTTTTGGGAGGTCGAGGCTCTAGTCAAGTTTATGTATAGAGGGGAGGTGAACGTTGCTCACGATAAATTGCCGCAGCTGCTCAACGCCGCGGAAGCGTTGCAGGTCAAGGGACTGGCGGGACCCAGTCCGTCGTCTCAGGTGAATGTGAAGATATGGACAAGTATTTGCTTCAACAAATATTAGGAAATCGTTAGGAAAATGTTTGAGTAAAATCACGATGGATACTACAAAATTTCAATAATAATGTGTTACGAATTTTCTGAACTCATGTATTTTTATATGTTATTTGCTTTATATCAAACTAGCAAATTCAAATTTTACTGTTTTTAATATGACCATTCTTTATTTTTTAATAAATGTTTGATAATCCGCAATTCACAAGGAAACCCCGTTCTGTAAAACTATTAGTACCTCATAACCTAGTGTTATGTCATTCACACTCGCACTTTTTATCCTTGTCCATGGAATGATGAAACGACTAATCTCTATTCGAACAAAACGTCAACAATGTACTCGCTATCAACTGTAATTTCACGGTATCATCTATTTTTTTATATTGGATATTGGATGATACCCGAACAAAAACATCCGTATAGAAACCTATATAGGAATTTGATACAGAAACCTACATAGGAACTTACTTGGGTTCATATATCAACTCATACCATCTGGGAACTTATCTGGGTTCCCTTATGGGTAATAATTTGATCAAATTGAACTATATATAGCCCTAACAAAGAAATCCATGTAGGAACCTATATAGGAATGTGACACAGGAACCTACATAGGAACTACTATCTGGGAACCTATCCGGGTTCCCTTATGAGTGATAATTTGGTCAAACTGAACTCATATGGGGACCGAGATTGATTCCTAGATGGTATGGGTTCCTATATAGAAACCCAAGTAAGTTCCTATGTAGGTTCCTGTGTCAAATTCCTATATAGGTTCCATATGGATATTTTTGTTAGGGAGGAATTCGACTCAGAAACCTACATAGAAACTTACTTGAGTTCATATATATGAACTCATACCATCTGGGAACCCAGATAGGTTTCCATATGGTATTGGGTATGGTATTGGGTTCCTATATAGGAACCCAAGTAATTTTCTAAATAGGTTTCTGTGTCAATTTCCAATATAGGTTTCTATATGGATTTTTTTGTTAGGGTATTCAGTTACATCAATCTCTTCGATTATTAATAGTTTAAACAATAAAACACCTTTCTTAACGATGAATATATCATTTACAGCCACGAGCGCCGACCCTGCAACCCCTGTCTCGATCGTCCGAGCAGATGCCGAGCAAAGAAAACGTCAAGGCGTCAGCCTCGAGCGCGTCCGCGCCATCTAGTCCGAAGCGCGGTCACAAGCGACCCAACTCCGAGCCCGAGGGCTCGAGCGCGTTCACGAAAATTCGCCTGCAGCCGCCCCGGTCGCCGAGCTCGCCCAACCCGACCGTCAAGTCCGAGCCCCTGGACATCCCTCTGAGCCCGACGGAGATATTCCCGGAGGACGACAACAACGGCGACGAGGAGGCCTCGAACCCGGCCTCCAACTTCGACGGGATGATGAACATGCACGACGAGGACGACCCCGGCGGGGACGACGAGCACGACGATATGACCTTCTGTGAGATCAGCGGCCCGGCGGACATGAACGACTCGGAGGACCAGATGGAGTTTGTGCCGACGGACTTTTTGGACCAGGAACAGGATATTGTCGAGGAACAGGACGCGAATTGCAACGTGGACGAGGATGACGAGGAGAAGAACGAGGGGGAGGACGGGCCGAGCGAGCAGGAAAGCGAGAGGGACAAGAGGGAGAAGGACACAAAGAGCGGGGTGAAGGAGAAAAGTAAAAAGGACAAGAGGTCGGCGTAAAGACTGTCAATGCGGTTGCGTTGCAATTAAGTTTCGTCGCTTTTGTCATTTCGGCTGATTTATTCTTGTTTCTTTTGAATCAATTTTATTTGTTTTTGTTCTTTTTTTGTTAGAGTCATGTGTGTAAGAAATTCTGTATGTGCATTATATACTGTTTATGTACAATTATATGTTATATATGCATGTTATATATATATGTATATCCCGATAGAAAGTTTGTGCAATTTTTGAATCACTGAGCAAATTTATTGCTGTACACGCTTTTCTATTTGGTTATAATATATCGTGTATAATGCGTATTATATATTTCATAATATATATAATATATAATAGTAATGTTACACAATATTAGTGTGATCAAATGTTATGGCATTTTAGAAACGAATCAAATCAAATAATCAGTTTTACAAAATAATATTTTTAAATTACTAATACAATGTGAACGATTTTAAAAGAATGTGTAAAATTGATTTGATGGGATTTGATGAAACAGGGAAAAACTGTGTAAATAAAAATCCTTTCTTTCATTTTACTGTAGACATTTTTTTATTTTTTGTTCTTTTTCCCAAAAATGTATTTCAAAATGCTGTAATCAAATTGAATTTTATTATTTTTACATGAAATTCTAACGTTTTCTGTAGTTTTACCAAGTGAAGGGATTTTTCGTCCAAAATAGTAATGAAATATTGAAAACTGACTGAATCGATTTTATACAATAGAAAATTTTGTCAATTTTTTCCGAAAAATGTTTATCTGAATGTCTTTCTAATATATTGTGTACATATAGAATTTTTAACATACAACTTTCGATTTTGATATTTCATTTTGTTTTTATTCGACCATTTTTTATTTCTTTGTTATGGAAATTTGTAAATGAAATAGTGAAATGAATCTTGCTAGTTTTAGATAAATTAACTTTTTATTCTCTTTCTTTTACTTATAAATATACAAATATCTGTTGTATATATATAAACCTATGTACATTAACTTTGTATTTGAATCATTTTCCTTCAGTCTTGCATGAATTTGAGTGAAAAATTTTTTATTTCACTTAAACTACAAAAAAAACTGATCATGTTTACAAAAGTACATTTTATATAAAATTTTATGCAAAATTTAATTCAATTTAAAACCACGCAAGATTCGTTTCGACTTGTCTAAAAGTCAACGTCACTGTGGTATTTTCAGTTTTGCATTTGTAGGCTTACACGCTGTCCAAAGCAAAGATTACTTTTACAATTCTAATTTATGTTCCAAAGTAACATACGACTAACATACATTAGTTAACAACGCTAGTCACGACTTTCGTCTACTTTCGTTTCTTGTCAAAGGCGTTAGCAAACTAAAACTGTATATATAATACAACGAGCGTAATTGATGAAATTTTGATTAAGAATGGATTATTTATTGTCATTAGCGTTAAACGAGTCATTTCCTCGAGTCGGCATTTCCTTCTACTTTCTCTTTCTATCGAACACAATTCACCGATTGGTTCGCGAATGGCTGATATTTAATTGGGCGTGGAATTGCGATATTCACGAGGCGATAAACTAAATAAGCAAATGAGATTATTGTAAAATTCAGATATAACTACATTGTTAATCAAATGTTAAATTTATATACATATATAAATGCGTCTATACATAATATATAGATAAACAAATGGATGAATATATATATAATGTATCAATACTATTTAATCGATAATTATAGTTGGAATGATGTTTCGAGTCATTGAACGTGAAATGATTATAGTTGTAAAAATTGTGCATCGGATAAATCTCCCGCGGACTCTCTCCACCGACTATTTTTGATGAGCATTCTACTGTAGAGAGATGTACAAATTTGTCTCGTTGATATTAGACACGTGTAGTTATATCAAGGTTTTACGCCAGTTCGGTCTTAAAGGATGACGACATTGTTACAGCAATGTTAAACTGTTTCAATTTTCATTGTTTTGTCCCGACATTGGAAGTTACTTTAAAAAATGTAACGCGTTACCATCACTGTTACTTGATAACAAATAATGCAACCTTAGAAGTATGTCACTTTTAACGCATTACACAAAAACGTTAGAAAATTTGAGTAACGGTAACGTAACGCGTTACTTTTTTTCTGAGTAAAGATAACAGAAATGGAAATACATCACTTTGTTACAAAGTAACGGTAACGCGTTGAAATGGAAATACATTATTTTGTTACAAAGTAACAGTAACATGTTACATTTTTATTTCACAAATTCGGTAACGTAACGTGTAACAGTTTTACTTCACAGTAACGGTAACGTAACGCGTTATCTTTTTGAAAGTAAAGACAACGGAAATGGAAATACATTATTTTTCAAATGTCTTTTTCTTCGCTAATATTTTTTGTCCATTTTGAAATCGTACTACAAGTTAAATAAATTACCTTTTTTGTTACTTTCAAGTAAAAATGTAACACGTTACATTACCGTTACACAAATTTTGTAACATTTTTGTAAAATACGTTACAAAAAACAACGATACCTCCAATGTCTGGTTTTATCCATAACAGTTCTAGATTTCAAATTAATATTAGATGTAATTGAATTCTAATTTTAATACTTTTCAATATTGCAAAATAACGAATTGCATGGAAAACGTTATTTAAAAGTTTCAGCATATTTGTCCTAGGGTATTATATTTCAAATCGAATAGTATTTAATTAATCTTCAATGGTTCCACGCGAATGTCAAGTTTTGCGTTTTGTTTTAAATTGTCAATTTGCGTTTAAGAGGCAGAGTAATTAAGAAACTAAAGCGATAATGATATCCGTATGATTTGACAAAAAGTAAAACCTCGTCGTTCAAACACTTGATTTACAAAATTTTTTATTTCGTTGTTACGAAGGCTACTACACGCTGAAAATATGTTATTAATTTTTTTATTAAAACTTTTTTTCGAAACGAAAAATTGTACGTTTGAATAAACTTTTTGCGCGAAGTAATTGTTTGATTTTAAGTTCAAAAGCGCGCCGTTGGTATTACAGGTTCCGCGATTAAGGTCATCCAGTTAGTCATCCTTTTAAGGTGTAAATTTTAGGATAATAATACAAGTCCTCGGACATGTGGAATTCAAAGAAATAATGGGTATTTTATTTTTATTCAACTTTTTTTTTCATTTTTTTTTTTTTATTTATTTTTATTAAAAAATGACAAGTTGTATATTGTTTATTAGAAACTTTGTTCAAGGAATAAAATTTGTTTTTCAAGTTTTACTTCCAAAAAGAAGAAATCTGCTTTATATTGAGTTGCATCTGAAATAATAAGAAAAATGTGAAATATGCTCTTTAACTAACTTAAATTACTAAAGGTGATTTACTAATTTGAATTACTAAGTTTACTTTACCAATTAAAGTTACTGGATTTAGACTTTGTAATGTAAATTGCTAAATTTATTTGAGAAATTTAAATTATTAAAATATTTTATACATGTGAATCACTAAAGTTATTCGAAAATTTTGAATTACTGAATTTAAGTTACTGATTGACATTACGAAACTTTAGATGTAAATAACTAATTTACTAATTAAAGTTTTTAAATTTACTCGACTAATTTCAGTCACTATAATTACTTTACAAATGTCAATCGCTAATTTACTTTACAAATATAATTTGCTAAATTACTTTACAAATATAATTTGCAAATATAATTTGCAAATTGCAAATATAAATGTAAATTGGTAAATTTACTCGATTAATTTAAATGACTGGATTCAGTTTTCTAAATTTAATTTACTAACTTAAATTGGTAAATTTACTGTAATTTTTTTTTTACTAAATGTAAAATCACAATATTTACGTCACTAATTTAACTTGCTGCTATCAAAAAGTGAAAACGATAACAGCCATTTTTCAAAATTAAACACATATATTAACACGTTTCCATAATTTCACGAATTCCAGCGTGTCATTCGAGGCAACTGCAAAACCAATGATCTGTGCTGTATAAAACGCGGACTCAAACGTTGTAACAAGTTGCACAAAGTAAACGTATTAACTTATTCAAGCATAATAAATGCGTATCTATAGTTTTGACTGTTCTACCATTTATTACGCAGTAGATAAAGTGTAATAAGAAGACTCAGTTTGGAAGACAAAGTGAACAGCAAACTGGCATTTCCACCTCTATTTATAAGATCCCCAATCTCATGATTTTCAATTGCTTGAGATCAAAGGAGTGAGAAAAACAGGAAAAATTGACTTCCAATTTGAGTCTCCTTTTTAGTCTCCTTGCCACCTCACCAAGTGGAAATGTATACGTGTATATTTCGAAAGTGAAGTATGGTTTTTAAAAATAAATGCAAACTTTGCTGGGTAACTTGTTTATTTACACAATCATTTACATTTGCATGAATATTTTCAAGATTTCCAGTTGATCGATTCCAAAATTGGATTTATTGTACAATCATTTATACACTCTCGATTATGACATATTTGTACCTTTTTTCATTTGTCCCACAATAAAAATTTGGCATTACATTTTGAATACGCAAAAATTAATCATGAATTTTTCGGATGTTTTTGCAACAATTACGTACGTTAAATTTAGAAAACACGGACATATTATCAAAGTTACTTAAAAGTCAACATTGGTTCGAAGATGAAGTTTAATATAACAAAATTAACATTTCTATAGACGTATTGAATACTATAAAGACAATGAAACAAGCTTTCAACTAAATTTGAGATTAGCTTTTTACTGCTGCAAAATATAGAGTGATGGTCACCGGTTTTGAATGCAAGTAAAAAGGAACTATCTTCAACATATACGTTTGTTGAAATAATTGGTCGTTAATTCTCACCCTTAGTGACTGACATTAAACTCACTTTATTACATATTCGAATTGTTGTGCTAATTAATAATTAGCAATTATTCGAGGATTTGAAACATATATTTAATTTATTCTTAATTATTAATTAGCCCAACACTGGTCCGCCATGACAGTTTGTGGTACAAAAACGTTTTTGTGAGGTTACGATATTAGAGGAAGTCGAGTGTTTTATACATTAATATACATGTGGGATTTGACGTTCGATAATCGTGCTTAGTCATAATGAATGTTATTCATATTTGTATGCTGCTCAAACCGTTCCTTGGGATAATATTTCAAATATCATATCCAGTGACCATGAGGAACCTCAGGTTCCTCAGTGACCTCAGGTTCCTCAGTGACCTCAGGTTCCTCAGGTTCATCCAGTGATCATAAGGAACCTCAGGTTCCTCATGGTCACTGGATATGATATTTGAAATAATGAATGTTACCATATTTATTTTTGGATAACGATATGATTACAAAAGTAGGAATTATATAATTAAGAGAATAAAAAGCAGGAATTGGGAAATGGCGACATCTTTACTCATTGACTCAATAAGATGGCTGATCCATCAGAGCATTACAAATTTTTAACAAGTGCAATCAGGAACTTGGTCATGAAAGGAATGTTCAACATTAAACATCCTGTTAGAGACCAGAATGAATTTTATTTATTTTGCCAACAGTTGAGTTGTGACACCGCCATTTCGCTGAGTTCCAGAGAGACCTAGAATTCCTTTCTTAATTGGTTCTCTTCTAACTCACACATCAAGAAATGGTTTAGGAATGATAAATAAGCTAACTGAAGTTTGCATATTGTGCAAGACCCAGTGGAAGGAAATTGCATAATATCATCCCTGACTAATAATTTATCAGCAAGGAATAGGTTAGATATATTCACCAAGGTGTACATAAATAACCACCAACAGTGGGCCTTTCATTGGGCAAGGGTGATCAATGATGCTTACTTGCGATACCTAGCATCTAAAGACCATTTTTCTCAGCAGCAGTACTATTAAAAATGTTAACTGGTTTGGCAATATTCTCATATATGCATCTCAGGAAAAACGGAGAGTTGCGATTCTGAAAATTGTAGGACAAAATTGGTTTGATTGACGTTGACGACCAACATCCCCTCCCATCTGTTGTTCCAAACATTCAAATCGGAGGGAATGCACTACAGCCAAACGTTTATAAGCTTGATTTTTGAATCCACGTACATAATATTTTTTATCTATTTATGACCGATTTCATCGTTGATAATTCAATTTTTTGTTTCTATCAATTTGAAGTTTTCAAAGTGTTGGCAAATTTTATTTTTCACTGTTTCATTTCATACCCACTTTTTTAGTCAGAATTAGTTACTTCTCGTTCGTCCCATAAAATGGTAATAAAAGAGGAAAGAGAGAAGAGAATGGTCCTACCCATAACACGGGTATAAAACCAAAATTTCTTAGTAATATCATCCCTACTGAAACAGGACGGCCATTAAAGATTGATCTCAAGTGCAGAATACATTTTCCTATATAAAACGCAATAGAAAGAGGTAGCCCAATTATCATTACTGACTAACACTTTAGCAGCCTGGAAACGGATAAATATATTCACCAGGTACATAATGAACAACTTTCAGTGGGCCTATAACTGGGCTAGAGTCATAAATGATGCTTATATAAGAAATCTTACAGCCAAGGATAACTTCTTTCTAGCCACGACTCTATCGGGAGTGTTAGAATGTAGCAGAAGAGAAGGAGTGTGGGATGCGGCCTGGTGTTCAGGCCATCAAGAAACAGCTGAGAAATATAGGAAACTAGGAAAATGGATCTATTATAAATTCCATCCAGACCTAGAATAAGTAGGAAGTAGATTCAGACACCAGGGCATTCATAATTGTCAATGCCTTTAGTGCAAAGCTTGCTGAATCCTGTAATTCAACAGGAAAATACAAGGAATAAAAGATTTGACACAGGAACTTACATAAGAATCAACTTAGGTCCCTAAGTAGATTTCTATGTAAATTCCTATATCAAATTTCTATGCAGGATCTAATATGAAGTTTATTTGCTAAAGCTGAATTTCTTAAAGATTATACAATTTGCGTTATAGAGAATGTAAGTAAAACAATTTTGGAGAAACGAGGATCGATTGAGGCTTATCACGCATGTGAAACTCACAGCTACTCGTGTAAAAAGAATTTTTCACTTTGGATCACGAGCTCTCTCAAAGTGAAGTGGAGAAGAAACTTCAATCACTTGAAGAATGAAGTACGTGAGAGAGTTTGGAAAAGAAGATGCTCCATCTGTCAAAGTGTCGAAAGCATTTCAAAATTCTGAGTTTTTTTTTATTTTATTTTTTAAATATAGTTTATTAAATCAACATTATACATGGATTACCCAGAATACAAATCTGAAGACGGTTTACCCTTCACGATTAAATTAGATGCCACCCAGTTTTCCATGGTTAAAGATCATACATCTCTATCACACCCTGATGTCAATTTGCGTATTTTAGGTGAAGCGTACGTATACACAAGGTTATCAGGATGAGATCATTTCTCAGAAGTTGAATGGTATCAACATAGAACTAGTTTATTAAGTGATTTACCTTAAAGGAAGCATGTTTCAAACTACTACGAACATGTTTGACGTGCCAACTTTTTTATTATTAAGAAAATTTTATTATTAAGAATCATTAGGAACCCGTAACCACGGGAAGGTGTACATAATGAATAACAAACTACAATGGGCATACAACTGGGCCCTAGTGATTAACGACGCTTATGTCAGGTATCTAGCATCCAAGGATAACTCTTATCCAGCCGCAATCCTATCAGGAGTGTTAAAATGCAGCAGAAGAGGGGGAGTTTGGAATGCGGCATGGTGCCATGTCCAGGCAGAAACAGTAAAAAAATTATCAGTGTAAATTATAATATCTATTGTAATATAATATATTATAATATACATTCTAGGAAAATGGATTTACGAAAAGTTCCATCCGGACCTAGAGACAGTAGAAGTAGATACAAGTTTTAATAGTGCATTTCGAAAAATACTACACGATGTTTTCGAATCTCCGAAATACAATACACGAGCAGTTTATGGATATGTTATTGAAATGGAGAATACGAATTATAGAGGAGTTGTCTTCCTCTATTTCAGTGACGCCAAGTAAGAGAGAGACCTAGGACTCCATTCAGCACCCGATCTCTACTAACTCATACATTAAGAAACGGTCTAGACATTGAAAATATGCTAACTAAAGTTTGTGTATTTTGTAAATCACAAGTGAAGGAAATAGCTCTGCTATTATTACACTATGTCAACATGGAAACGAATAGTTACATTAACTAAGGTGTACATAATGAATAACGATCTACAG
>JABFOV010001881.1:12409-22531 GCA_022817685.1 Aradophagus sp. ZL-2020 | reverse complement strand
TCTTCAGTCTAACGCTCTCCCAACTGAGCTATTTCGGCAGCTTCAATCTTACTGTTCGGTTACCACCAACTCTCTTTCACAAAGCAATTCGATGATACAATTGTTAAATAACTCGAGAGATAATTTTTTTTTTTAAATTTCTTGTGTCTGTAATACCAATAACTAAAGTCGCAGTAATGAATGATAGTCATTTGCAGAAGAAAGTTATGTTTGCAAATTTGAAACTTACATAAAATTAGAAATACAAAAAAAAATAAGAGCAAGTCGCGCAAATGACAGCTAATAAATTGACATTAGATTCTACGAAAGTAAACAAATTAATTAAAATATAAAAAATAAAAAGTAAAAAATGTAAGGTGGATCGAAAATAAAAGAGATCCATAATATGACGTAAAAGAAGGTGAAAACACGACCGACTGATATTAATCAAAGTCAAAAGAATATAAAAACAAAAAAGTGGTAAAAAAGGAAGGTTAACTTCGCAGAAAAAAGAGGGGGGAAGCCGCATGTGGGGATAAACGAAATGCCAATTACGGCGGATTCACATAGACAGCGTTCGGCGCGGAGTTGCCATTTGAAATACATTGAACGCAAACGTTGAAACGCGACTATGTGAATCCGCCGTTAGCGACTGACCTGCGACGTTTCGAGCTGTAGGTTCAGAGCATCGTTTCCTTGTCCGCGAGCGCGGCCCGGGTGACGGCGTCTACGAGCGAGGCGTAGAAGTCGCAGGGGTAGGGGGAGGGTCAGCGCGGCCAGGGCTGCTGCGCGATCAGCGGGGTAGCGCTCGCGGCCGGCAAAGCAAGTGGCATCGCGCTACATGACATACTATCGGGCGATCGCGGCCCACGGAAACAGTGATGCCAGAAACGGCACGCGGCTCGCACTTGAAGTTAGCTGCGAAGCGCAGAGCGCGCTCGTGCGCTTCTCTCTCGCACACTCGCGGCTTCTTTGTCTCTTGATAGCATAAGCAGTTTGAAGTTGCGTTGCGCAACTTCTCGCATTCAATTGGGCTAGCGGAGGACGGGCTTGAAGAATTTAAAAATTTAGGAAGAGAATACACCGAAAATTTTGTTTCAATGAAAGGGAAACGAGATATATTAAAAATTATATCTTATTCTTAATATAACAGAATTTTTAATACATCCGGTTTCCCTTTCATTGAAACGTAATATTTGGCATATTCTATAAATTAATTTTTAAATTCATCAAGCCCGTCATTAAGTCCTCCGCTAGCCTGAAGCGGCTCGCGATTGGTATATCAGCTAAAGTGGGTGTGCAACGCAACATTAAACTGCCGCGTGCTGTTTGTGGCATCACTGCTTTGCAAACGAGGCATAGTACCAATCGCATGTCAAAATTATTTATATATCTTTTTGTATTCTGTCAACATTCCCTAGTAAAAATTACATGTCTGAAAAATTTTGAAAAGATAACTTGGTTAATGAAGATAAGAATTTTTTAAATTTTTTTTTAAACGCTCTTCTCTTTTTATATCTAACGATCAAATCTGAAATAGTCTAAATCCCGTCAAATTTGCAAGTTTCGGATCATTTTTCAGACTTAAATCAGAAGTTTTTGGTTTCCTAATTTGTTACTTGTATTGTAAAAAAGATAAACATTTTTTGGCGGCATTTTTTGTTATTAATAGAAAAATTCAGTGTTGATTTTTATCTTTTATTTTTGTCCAGTGATAAAAATGCACTTTGTAAATCTTATTTCGGAAACAAAGAATCAACTTTCTGCGACTGCGCAACTCTTATTTCCACTTGTACTACAATCGACCATTTTAAATTGTATCATGTTTACGAATCGCCAAGGCCGAGTATGGCCCTTGAATCTACTAACACTTAACTGTGACTTTTTCACATTGGATACTTAATTACGCTCAGGCTGTAATGTATATAGCTGCGATTGGGAGTTACTTTTCCAGCCGACTTTATTACGGAGTTGTTTCGAAGCAATCGGGGTATTGTTGACTGCCTAACCTCGCAAGTAGAGGAAGAAAAAAGGGGTAAGAAAAATAATAATGATTTATTATTTTGAGGTTTTATTTATTTCAATTAATCAAATATTTAAGTGAGCTTTAATATAATATATATCGATTTATATATTAATTAGCTATATAATAATAAATACATATTAATCATGACTTAAAAAAATTAATTTAAAACTCTGACAATTAAATTTTAGATGTTTCTATTTTGCTAAGAATGAATAAAGCATACATTAATATTTTTATTTTGTTGCTACTATTTTGATAAGATAAAAAATCCAATTTCATTCAAATGATTTTCAGATTCAAATATTTCTAATTACTATAAACAAATAAAGATAAACTTTAAAATCCAGCATTATAACCTATTATGAAAATTGAAGGATTTAAATTAATTTTTTTGCAGCAGTATTATGACACTGGTTTAATATTTGAGAAATGTAATAATCATTGCACTTTAACATGAATCCAGAAACATATATACAGGAATAATTATGACAATACGTAAAAAAACAATGATGAATGGATTTCTTATAAAGGTATGCTTATTGTTTTTACATTTATTAATTATACAATATTCAACTTTTAACAACGTCAAAATGTTATATCAAATGAATATTTGAAACATTTTTCATAACTAATTAAGTCTATTTTAATGTACAGTCTAAATTGATAATAAAAAAGTCTAATTTTTGACTGTAAAATTGAATCAAACTATCCATTTCGCACTCAAAATATAAATTCGTTCATCAAAGCATAAATTCACTGATAAAAAAATTTAAAAACGTAAACAACTTGAAAAATAATTGAAAAAAAATTCCAGAACTTTCTGATGTGTTAATGAATTTTTACATCCTTTCTTCAGGAACATGTGGGCGTCTAATGGTGGATACTAATAACGAAACAACTAACTTGGAAAAAAGTTTTCCATCTACAGTTAAATCCTACTTAGCAGATAAATCAGAAAACAGAAGGCAGATCAAAGTTCCTTATTATATAACAAAAAAGAAGTATGTGAACTAGGAAACAAAAATATAAACATTGAAAAATAATTTATTACAAAACAAATAGATACACATAAAATAGCGAAAATGGTTCGCGTAATCCCAGTACACAGCTTCATTGAAAAGAAAGTGAGCAAGATCGAAGAACCAACAGCTTCTTGTGTGGTGAATTCTCCAACAAAACGTGAATTCCTTTTGCTGGCTTTAATAAGTCACTGCGTAGAGGTACATGAACTATCTAGCTCTGAATTGAACCTGTTTAGCACTTTTCCAACAGTTGACCTTGTTCAAAGCATTCTGCATTGTTCGAGGGGTAACTACGTAGCTACTTTAGAGAGCAAATGCTCGCGTGATAATATCCACAGCAGCAATTTTGTGCGTATTTACGTCAACTGGGAACAACATGATCACAAGTATCCAATGCGCGCGCGCATTGCTGGTCGAGTGACCCCTAGTTTGAACCGTCCAATAAATGGTTTAGAAATGATTGAATTACCATTAAATGGTCAACCAACTGCGATCGCCTGCTGCCAAAAAACCGGCAACTTGTTGGTGGCACTTGGTAACAGCGCCATCCTTCATGAATTTAAAATTGAAACCCAACAACAATCGAAGCTCAAGTTTATCGACTTTGAAGCGCGACCTTGGTCTCTTGGCTTCCACTTTGTTCCAACAAGGATAGAACTAGCAGAAGATTTTGTTTCGATCATGGATCCATCGAGATTTGTTGTGTTCAGGTTGAGCAACCCTTTTTACGAAGTCATCAGCTATATTGATTCAAGTTCATCCAACTCAGACTCAGTAGAATCATCTTCTAGCGATCGAACGACGATTTCTACTGATGCATTAAAGTCGAGTGAACACGATTCCAGCAGTGAAACTAATGCTAATTATGTTTTAAAGACAAAAGAAGTTGATGGGAATGATAAGGATTTAAATATGTATTCTTACATGAACTTACGTAAATTTAATAAGGAAAAGTACGTTGATTGGGATGCTCTAGCTAGGAATGAAAGAAAAGAAGTCAAACAGTTGATGAATCTCAATGTCATCCAGAATGATTCACTTACTGTTACAGTTAATTTACCTTCAATTAGCTTGGAACAAGTAGATCCAACCAGAACAGTAAGTCCATTTGAATTAAACAGCCTCGATACTGAAGTTTTCATCAAAACCAATTCTCCGGAAGATGGCTGGTCAGAAAACTATGTCGTCAAAAGTATCTTGCGACTGAAAATCGTTATGTTACCCGAAGTCAATAACTTTGAATATTTCACTTGCTCTGTTATGAAGCCATTATATCTCAAAACTAAGACTAGTGGTGGATGTGTTAAAAAAACAATACTACATTCTGATGAGTACAAATACCTAAGTGAAGTGACCTGTTTAATCTGCACAATCCAGGAAGGTTATGTGTACCACTTTTCCTCAGAAGTCAACAATTCCGAACCAGTTTGCTTAACGACTTATTCGTTTACTTCACCAGTTAGTCATGTTGCCTTAGAGAATACGGTGCTACACGCTTTGACTGAAGCTGGATTAGAATCCTATATTCTGAGATTTCCTCACTATATTGCCAAAACTTTCGACCATGTCTATGATAGAAGTTTGATCTACCCAGATACTTTGGAACCAGTTTGTCTGATTGGTTTAAAACCATTTCTCTGGATTCAACAGCTTTTGAACTCCAAGAACTACCTAGTTCTATTAGCGAAGGCTGAAGATTCTTGGACTCTTTATTCCTTGAAGTTACCTAAGGTCGAAGACATTTACATGGCTATTTTGAACGCTGCCAATAGTCACAAGATTTCTTGTCCTTCAACCTACAAGCATCTTTTGCAGGAAGCTTGCTCCATGCTTTGGTTGGCTACTAATATTGCAGATTCTAAAGAAAATGATGCAGAAAAAAGTGACGAAGGAGATGGAAACAACGACAAATTGCAGGCATTCTATCGCCAAGTCTGTGCCCTACTTGGTGATTTCTACATGAGTTCTGAATCGAAGATACACTGGCGCTTGTGCATACAATTTTACAAGATGTCTGGCTTGAAACCATGGGAGGTGTTATCTGGCAAATCTGTAAGTAACGCTCCAGGACTTTTGACTTACATTACCGAGATTCTTTCCACAATCCACGATGATTGGGAAACGGATGCTCTGTTCCAAGAACACAATATAGTGGATATCATTGCAACGGAAAATAAGGAGGACCTTTTAAAATTGATTCTTAAAAGCTATGTTCTCAGAGAATACATGACAAACAAGTTGATCAAATTGTTGACTTCGGAAGAGAAAGATGATTTGACAAAGATCACTTTAGCTATTTTGTACATTCACGCAGATAAAGCAAGTCGCGCGGAAAAGACACTTGAGTTGGTTTCACAAACTCTGCTTAGACAGATTATTTTGGAGTTACCCCATCTTCTTTTTGAAGATGACAGCGTTAATGTTGGAGAGGATATTTCCTTACGCTTCTCCGAATTTGCTGGTATTTTGATGCGCCAGCAGACCGACCTCTTCATTGATGTTCTGGTGACTCTAATTGAAAAGGGGTATGCTAGCTTATGGCAGGTGATTAAAGCATTTGAAGATTTCTTCTCTTGCTGGGTCCGTAAAGACAACCATTGCTTCACATTGCAAATGTTTCTTGAAATTTACCTACAACGTCTCTTCTGGGACAAAGACCTCGCTTTCGTGAAGAATGAGGTCAATAGGAATAAGGCAATTAAAAAGGGTATTAAAATCTTGTTCAGATCATACATGGGGATACTTATGCAAATGGGCGTTAGAAACGTAAAGGTTAAAAAAGTTATGGATGATACGTTCCTGTTAGGAAAATATAGACCTTGGTACCTAGACAAAATGCCGCCATGTAGCATGATCGCTTGCAAGGATTCGAAACAGGAAGACAAAGTAAATAATGACCCAATGATGTGTTCTGAAGCAATCAAGATGCAAGCTTTATTGGCTAGCGGAGTACTGCCAGTAGAATGTCTTGCAGAGATTCGTAAAATTTTAACCGAGGTTGATGATGTTATTGGTAGTTTATCCTTGAAGACCTTAATTATAGATAATCGACAGACTGTGACCTCACTGTTGATAAAAAAGTGTCCAGGAGCTCTTTTGCAGTATGCGAAGGTATGGTATCTGCTTGGAAAAAAATTTAAAATAAGATAATGTCATAAGTTGACGTATTTTATCTTTGCAGGACAAATATACTGAACCCTCTGAATGGGAATTTCTTATAAAGGAATTGATCAACGAAATATTGAGGCAGGGTAACAAGTCTAAGGAATATTTTGAACACATTCTAAGGGGTAAAATCTGATTGCTAAAATTTTACTGTAAACTTTACCCTTGTTTTAAGTTCCTAAATATTTTTAAAACTTATTATTTCTAAAAGTTATTATCTTTATTTCGTTTGCAGAAACGGTTGAGTACGTTGCAGTTACAAGTCCACTTAAAAGTTTAAATTTGGAGAACATATTACCAAAAGACTCTAAGGAGTTTGCATCGCAGATTTATATGGATGTTTATGATCACGCGTTTCGGGCGCGACGTGTGAAATTATTAATCAAAGAAATGGGCCAACGGTTGCTACATGAGGTAAACTATTTAGAAAATCATTGCATTACATTTCTATTCAGAGGAGATCGGAGCTAGTCGGCCACCTCTCTTTTTCTATATATTTAATTTCTAAGAAAGGGGGCCGACTGGCTTCAGTCTACTACTATTACATTAAATGAAACAATTATTTGATACAAATTCACTTTGGTTTCAAGGTAGCGCGACCGCAACCTCAAGGCGTGCAGAATCTTGCAGTATGCAGCGACTTACATGGTGAGATAAACTTTTATTCGCGATAACAATAATGGTGAGTGAACGCTGAGTAATTTTTAGTACGAGTATATTTAAAATAAAAATAATATGAAGTGCTACAGAATACCGATTGCAATCATTTGACATTTAAAAGATTTCGATTTCCAAGTATCAAACAAACTTGAGATTTAAGTGACAGAAGAACGTTTTGCGATAACGTTTATTGAATTTTAAAGTGCCTTGTTGTATAGAAATGAATTTCTCTAACGATACAATTTAGGAATCTGTTGGATGGAATTTGCTTTCGAAATTGAATAGAATGTTTTCGACACATGTTTGGTTGGCTGCAATTTGTATAAATCTTTTTTGACGAAAAGAAGGAACATAAGAAGAAAATATAATTTTTAACTCACTATTCGGAATGCTGTTCCAAACTTATGTGAAACGTCTTCCAAAAATTTGATCGACGTTCATAAGATGTAGCACTTTCATGTACCATTTTTTGATTAATGAAATATCAATCAACTGGAGTTGTTGCAATAAAAATATAAGGTATACTAGTTACTTCTTTGGACATCATTTAATTTAAAGGAGCATGAATCAGGAATTTATTGCGTATACCAAAAAAGAAAAAAAAATGTATTTAATATAAAAGTGAATCTAAGTAAGAAAAACATACACTAGAATCATTCATTACTTTAATTTTACGTGTTTTAATATGTATATGTCCCAATCGTTGCCACAATAGTGGTTTTAATGACAAATTTCTGCACAAAACAATAACTTATTAATTTGCTTACAACAGTATACAATACATGGTATGTACTGTTATTACAAAATGTCCATGTATCAAGAAATGTAATTGTTGCATTGGGTTTGTGCAAGAAAAAAATCTTTTTTGTATAAGAAAAAATGTACTATTATTTAAGTTTTGAAAGAAAAAGAAAAGAAAAAAGATAACAAAACTAAATATTCTAATAAAACAAATCAATTGAATTTTATTCAAATGATACAATTTTCGGATTCATTGTATACTGATAAATCCAAACTTTATTGTTTCATATAATTCAATCTGCTAGTTTTCCTAAGATTCTTGTACCAAGGATTTTAAAAGTGAAAAAAAAAAAAAAAGATTTTTCACTATAGCAATGAATGAGTTAATTGAAAAGGCAGCTAATAAATAAGACAAACACGAAATCAAACTTGTTGAAAGCAAAGCAAAGTATAACAATAATTAGCTTATTTGTAGAAATAGAGTTGTATCTTTATTTGCGTACCATGAAATGTGATTTCTATTTTGTGATGCGGATTTAATTTCATTAAACAGAAGATGCATTCATATATTTAGGCATCGATAATATTGTGAGTATATAATATGTTAGAGTGTATATCAAAGGCTGTTTTTAAATATTTTTAGAAATTATAATTCCGTTCAGATGATATAAAGTTTAAGATATTTATTTATAATTCAAAAGTACGTTCGAATCTGGCGACACACACATGGATATTTGCGCACGCGCAAATTAATTTTCTTTCAGTTAATCACAACTTTTTAAATAATCTCCCATCCCCATTAAATTGCAGTCCGTTTGTCTGATGAGACTTTTGATTCCAACGTTGTGCGTCTTGCAAGATTTGAGTGTATCAGAAAATGTATAAACAATTATTGTACTGGATCGTTTAAATGTCTTGCATATTATTTTTATTTTATATAGATACTTATGGATACTATATGAATATAGATGTATAGTCCTACGGATATAGATATTATATATAATTAATAATATTTTAGTTTCTTTTTTTTTAATTTTAAAAATTATTTGTAAAGTTTTTTATTTAAAGAACATATCATTAAATATATTAATTTTAATGCAAATAAATAACAAGTTCCTTTGAACGATCCATGATTAATGTTAAATTTTATTGTAAAAATTCTAACATATTCTGATTGAAAAGAAACGAAAAACATCACGATTTTAACTTCTCAGTATTCGTTCGACTGAATCAATGAAAAGGCTGAAATAAAACGGAATTGCCTCGCAAAACTGAACAATGTTAACAAATATGTTAATTTCGAGCATCGTTGAATTTCGCAGTTTGATTTTATATTTGACCCAAAATTATCCTATTTTTATATTTAATATTAAATTAGCTATGTAATATTGATTAAACATTTGTGACGAACTCTATTATTTTAGTTGAATAACCATTAGCACATAATATCATTAAATATAAACATTAATTTATATTGATTGCTTATTGGAATATTATTCAAAATAACAATTTCAATCAGAATAGGAATTTCGCTGTGAAATCAGTAAACACGCTAATCTTGTTTCGATCTCAATATAAATGTGTACTAGTCAAGTAAAACAAAATAAAGTCACTGTTAACTAACATATGTTTATTCTTTTTTTATTAAACATATAAAGTTAATTCATAAAATATGCTTAGTAATAATAATAGGATTTGTTTTTTATTATCATTATAACTATTTTTATTATTCCCTGACTCAAAATGAAGTTTCCTAGCATTTTCAGATTTCGCGAAACCTCCAGGCTGATGTAAGTTGATAATAATTTATTTTAATTATTACATTAAAAGAAAAAACATGAGAAAAATGTTATTAATTAAATGCAAAAATAAAGAAACATTTAACTTTATTTCTTTATTTTTTATATACAATTTTTCATATACATTAATAAAATTTATATCTTTACCATTGCAATTTTCATCTTTGTCATTGAGATGAGAATCTCTGTGTATAAAATTTTAAAGCTAAAAGACATTGACAGTATATTAATATTGTTGTTGTCTTTAATGGCTATGAAATTATTAAACGTTCTGACGTTTCTGAACGTTTCTACTCAAAAAATTGCAATGAAAGAGGTTGCACTGTATTTACATAGTTTTTTTCACGTGCTTGAAGTTTCAGTAAAAGTTTATTAGCAAACGAAAGTAAAAAAGAGCATAATTCATTGAAATATATCAAATTATAAAAATGGAAATTTTTTAAATAAACAGATTCAAATTTTTACAAAAATTATTTAACAAAAATATGACCTTGCATGCACTAGAAATGATTTCCATTTATTAATAAACTTTAAAAACTTCAAGAATCTCTTCAATCTTCTTTTTGCCAATTATACTCAGTAGACTCCATGTTTTCTTTTGAAATAATTATCTTATAACCTTGATTAATTAATTTCCAGTCGAGCAGCGTTACTCTTGTTAACAAAACGCCGTTATTATTAGGATTTGTCCCTTTAATATAATCAATAACATCATCTTTTTTAACCTGCA
>JABFOV010001881.1:0-12309 GCA_022817685.1 Aradophagus sp. ZL-2020 | reverse complement strand
TATATTTAATAATTTAATGCAATAAATGCCATCAAGTTAGAAATTTAAAATAAAAATTAACTTGTTTTTCAATTGTCAACTTACATCTATTCCTTTTTTAAGAACTTTCTGTCCATTTAAGTATATTCTCCCTTCGTAAAATGCTTTTTCTATTTTGCTGAAAAAAAATTTATTCATGTTATAAAGTTATAAGCATATGAACGTAAGAATATTGTATTTAACATTTTTTTTTATTAATATAACATTATTTTAGATTGAAATTAAATTAATAAAAATAATTAATAATAAAAGATAAACAAATATAAAATTGAATATGTGCATGTTCCTAACTTTCTTGCGGTATTAACTCCACATTTTGCAATAATGTCAATCCTCAAAGAACCGACTTTATATTCATACGTTTTCTTTCCATAATCATCTTCATCCTCGTCATCATCACTATCTTCCATTTCATCCTGAAGGTCTCTAACATCCTGTAAAATCTTGAAATAAAAATTGATTAATATTATCAAATTATTTTAAAAGAATTAAAATATTATTAGTATTAAAAAAAAATTTAAATTATCAATTGATACCTTTTCGACCTTCTTTGTCTTTTTGAATCTTCTATCAATTTGAAAGAGGTTAGGTGATCTAACCGCTAAAAGAGCCGATTGTTGGCAAGTATTATTATTATTGACTATTTGTCGTTCAAATGTGCAAAGTTTTCTCATTTGTCCTGTCAAATTTCTAACTTTTGACAAGTGGAAAAATTCTCGCAAGGGCACTTTCATCAAAGACATGTTTTTAAAATGTTTTCATTCAAATCATAGTCAAGATACGCCGTTCTAAAACCTTTGAGAACGTGCTGTATTTATCAAAGTTTTAAAATCTTACTATTCTTTCATTGATAAAGGTAATTGTCGTAATTTGTTAACTTTTTCATTTATTTGCAATTCGTAAAATAATAAAAAATATATATAGAAAAAATGTAACAAGAATTCAATACAAAATATCATAAAAAGGTAAACAAAGTATGTAAATATTTTTATACGTAAATATATGTGTTCATTATATGAAACAAAATGTTTTTCAATCGGTTTTTTTACATGCACGTAAAAAAAGGGTCGGGATCATTGAAACGAGGATCTCATGCATGCATGATTGAGGAACGCATGCATGCGTTCCTCAATCACGTTACAGTGTTGGTATCAATGCGAAGCGGTATTGAAAACCTACATCGAAACTGCATTGATTCCAATACTGAAAACATAATTTATTATTTTTTAATTAAATATTTTAAATAAACATCTTTGAAGGTAAAAAATGGAAAATAAATAAAAAATATTTGTTTGTTCTGTAAATATTTACAGTAAATATTCTGTTCATCAATTTTTTGTTCAAAAATGCATTGATAAAAATATAGAAAACATATGATTATTTATTGATCTATTGAGTGAATTTTCAACAAGAATTTCAAACAAAATAATCGAAAATACATCAAATATCAATCTATCTTAAACAAACATTTCTCCCACAACCGAAAATTGTAGCCAATCGTAATCGTCATAGTTCACAGAATCGAGCTCAGTTGACAGAAACGCATCCGACGACGTAAACATTAAAGATCCAAGTGTACTGAGCATGCAAAACGTTTGAGAACACCGCGAGGGCGCTGCGAGCGCGGGTAGCGAGTGGCGCAAGAAGAGGAAGGAGAAAGCGAAACAGTGTGGAGAAGAGGAGAATAAGTAGCAGTATTGTGCAGCAGCAGTGCGTCCGCTGGCGATAGCTCCTGGTTGGCTCGAGTGGTGCTTGTTGACGTCGCGGGCCTAGTGGGACTGATGTCAGGGCGAGCCGCGTGGACGAGCGCGGCGGTTTGCGTGCTGGCGTCGCTGGCCGGCGCTCGGCTCACGTGAGGCGTTTTCTCGCGGCGAAGACCGCGGACACCTGGGGCGATCCCTCGCTCAAGGGCTTGACCTGCAGTATGCCTAGGGCATGCGACTCGGGGAGACTATGGCCGCGGGAGAGAGCAACGCTGCAAAGCCCCGCCTGGAGAAGCAGTACGACTACCTGCTGAAATTCCTGCTCGTCGGCGACAGTGACGTCGGCAAGCAAGAGATACTCAGCGGCCTCGAGGACGGCGCGGCCGAGTCGCCCTTCTGCAGCGGCAGCGGTAATCACTGCTCGGATTTCGCATTTTCCCTTCGGCTTATTATCGTCTTTTTTGCCTGCGTGACATTGTGTGCATAATGCATGGTGAAATCACGGTCAGCGTGATTAGTAAAGTTGTTATTCTACAGTGTAAGAGCGGGTTTGACGTTATTGAAATTGGAGTGAGGGGGGATGTTGAACTGTTTACTTATTCTTGATTTATAAGTATGTTTGGTTAAAGGTTTCGTGTATTATGGAATACAGTTGCGATGTTAATGAGATTGTGTTTAGAGTGTCAAAAGTGAGATGAATATTTTTTATGTAAAAAGTAAAATATGAAGTAAGTTTATTATGTTTTTGTGCAGTAAAATTTGATTAATTACAATTTTGTGCATTGAAAATCATAATTATAGTTACAAATTTTTCAGGACGTTTGAAAATAAAACATTTTATTTTTTGGTAGAAATTTACATTATTTTTAATAATAAAGTGAGGAATTAATCTCTATGTAGAAAAACGCTATAAAGATAAATTTGAATCTATAATCTATGATAAAATTTTATTTTTTGAACTTCATGAAAATTGTAGGAAGCAAAATAATTATATTCCTTGCTGACTAGACAAATATATAAATTAACAAAATTTAAGACAGATATTACACTTTGAAAGTTATAATTTGAATTATTAAAATTTGACATATGAGGTTATTATTTCATAATATTTATATTCAAATTCATTTTCATTAAGTAATTTTATCTCTTTTGAAGGTGTAAGCATTGTAGAATTATGATTTTATTATATTTGTATTAATCAAATTTTCATATTGTAAATACAGTGAGATACTTGGAGACTACTTAGAGTATTTCTGATATTTACTAAACGAATCTCAAATAATAATATTGTGTTTAACTGCGCTTTCTTCAACAAAATAAACTAGGTAATTACTTTGAAGGATACTCAAATGTAGATTATAAAAAAAATTGATTAAAAAGAGAGAGAATTATAGTTTAACAAAATGAAGGGTTGAACCATTATGATATTAATTATAGAAATGTAATTAAACAAATGAAATACCGGTAATGAACAAAGAATAAGAACCATTGATAAAACCCTTCATTGATGATGCACATCGCAATTAATATTCACAAGAAAAGAAAGTTAAATGACTGTTCCAAATTTTGCTCCTTCAATGTTTCATGGTTTAAAGTGGGAGAAAGGGATGGAGAGAAAGTGAGCCATTAGGAAACTTGAACCAACGTATTCATCATAACCAATGTCAAATATTAAATGAACAGACAAATTAAATCAGTGAACCCACTATTAAACAAATCAGTAGACTTCAAAAAATTTGAAAGTTTTACCAAGTGTATCAGGTATCTATTGAATACCTGAATGAAACGAAATAAATGTACAAGAAAAGTAAAGAAAATCAATAAGTTTGAGGGAGTTATTAATAGAGTTATACAAAAACACATGAGCATTTAACATGTACACGTCTTGCCATTGAAAATTAGATTTTGCGGTACAATAGTTGTACCGTACACTACATGATGAATATGAGTTAAAATCACAATTAACATATTTAATAATTGTTTAAAAGCATGAAACGAACAAAATAAAATAATACAAGCACACATAAGTTGAAAGTTTATAGAATTTTAATGTAATGCTTGTAATTACAGCTTATAAGACGACGACGATTTTACTCGATGGCAAACGAGTGAAGCTACAATTGTGGGACACCTCAGGCCAAGGAAGGTTTTGTACAATTATCAGATCCTATTCCCGAGGGGCACAAGGCATACTTTTGGTTTACGACATCACCAACAAATGGTCCTTCGATGGTATAGACCGATGGCTGAAAGAAGTGGAGGAGGTGCGACGATTTCCAGTTTTGTTTTCCCACGCTCGACTTTTCAGTTCTGCTTCTCTTGTTATTTTTATTTCTTTTTCAACTTTTTCACCTTCTTAAACAATATAAAAAAGCTAATGAAAGACTGAAAAGAAAATAAAACTTTTCTATTTGTTAATAACCATTCAGAGAAAGAACAATAGCTATTGATCGCGAGCACATTGACCCGTTTGCGAGATAATATTCACTTTGAGCAATCAAACGTAAATATTATAATCGTGGAATATTTTTAAAGTGTAATCAAATTTTGATTACAGCTTTGTTTTTGATTTGAGAAATGGATCATTCTGTTTTCATTTATATAACTGCTTACTGTATTACTTGCAACGGCACTTTGAATTTGAAATTTTTTAATACTGCTTGAAACTTGACTGTCTACTAATGTTTCGAAAATCGAGAATTAAGAAAGCTTTGGTATAATACTTCCATATTTTACTTATAAACATTCATATATTTTTGTCTATTTACAATGAAATAACGTTACTTAATGTAAATTGTATGAATAATGTATTGATTCGTGTTGCAGCACGCGCCTGGTATACCGAAAGTACTAATAGGAAATCGGTTGCACTTGGCTTTCAAAAGACAAGTGGGCGAACGCGATGCTGAAGCGTACGCGGCGAAGAATCGTATGGCGTTCTTCGAAGTCTCGCCACTCTGTGATTTTAACATAAGGGAAAGCTTCTCGGAATTGTCTAGGATGGCCCTCCATCGAAACGGAATGGAGCGACTTTGGAGATCCAATAAAGGTACTTAAGTGTACAAAGCTCTTACACATTATCAATCTTAATGCTCATTCAACATCATTATTAAGAAGTTTTGTATTTAAAATATGTTATGATATAAACTGAAGACGATCACGTACCCCTTCTTTTTTTTTAAACATAAATAAGACAGAGAGTGATATAAAGATAAAATCTTTTAGTTAGACATATTTGTAAAATGTTATATAAATGTAATTAAATATTTAATAAAGTTTGTTATAAATTAGAAGATGACATTGAAAGCTGCTATAGTTATCTATTGAACATATAATTATATAATAATTACATATTCATTTCTGTTGTTTTTAGTTCTAAGTCTACAAGAATTGGCGTGTCGTGCGATTGTCGCGCGCACCACGGTGTATAGCATTGAACAGTTGCCTCTGCCAACATCTATAAAGTCACATCTCAAGTCGTACGCAATGACCACGACGACGTCTCAACTGCGCTACAATGGCAATCGCTCGCTTTGCTCGGGAAAGAGCCATCGTAAGCTGCGATTCGTTGGCTACAATGGTCTGTCGACACCCGGCAGCTCACCCGGAAGTATATCTGATACTAGTCGCACCAGCTGCGTCGGTCGCAACTCTTGTACGATATCCTAAGCATCCTCTCTTAGACCGACAAAACTTAACACTCAACTTGTTCGGTCAATTTCTGTTTACTGATTTTCGTTCATTGTTTGGTTTTTAGTTTTGAATAGTATACTTCAATCGACTTCTTTTGCAGATAAACTACAGCAATAGTTATTTTCCTTTAAAATGAGCAATGTAAATTGATCTGCCAATGGTAAGTTTTAAGGAAAAATACTGATTACATTCAATTTAAAAGAATTGGAATTGTCCAATATCAAATGAAAAACATTTTCATTTGATCGTTTGCAAATATTTATACAAGTTCAATCTTTTGTCTTTTAATATTTATCAAATACTGATGAAAACATACAATCAGATAATACTTCTTTAGTTATAACACTAACAAAATGCTCGATTATATTCAATGAAAGATAAAAAATATAACAAAACTTACAACTTTTAACCCATTGTAACATCGTAAATCATTGTAACATCGTTGTAATGAAGCAAAGAAATAGTGGGTTGAATTCCAGTGAAAGAAAAAAAGGACAAAAGGACGGACTGGAGCGTTTGTGAAATGTTTCATTAAGTGCGGAAAGTGTGTTTGCAAAATCGAGTCAAATAAAACGATGAACTGGCAAAATGCATGATATTTTTTACATTGATGGCAAACTGGCCAGATTTTTGCACCCTTCAACTCGAAATTGCTTATATTTTTCCGATCAAGCCGGCGTAATTGATTATACTGCGACGGTGTTCGTTATGTGGTAGCTTTATAGAATATTTAATATAAAACACGTAAATATATATATAAAATCACACGCGATATACCCACATATTCATATATATATATATATATATTTTCGATAAAAATCGTCCCACTTCTTTTCTTGCAGTTTTAAGCAATAGTTAATGAGTTACGATTATAGTTAAAGAACTGAAATGTTGCAAATGTAATGTGAGCGTAATGCAAGCGTAAACAAATTGTAATTATTAGAGAGAGAGAGAGAGAGAGAGAGAGAGACACACACACACACACACACAAAGAGAAAGATGAAAATGGATAAAAAAGAAACGCCGTCCGTGCGGCTTAGACGTTTATTGAGGGTCCATCCACAAACACTTTTTTATCTCAAAGTTCGAAGGTAGTAGGCTCGAAACATTTGATACATAGAATCAGCATTTAGACGTTCGTTTTGTCGATGTTGGAATGATTGAAATAATTGTAAATATGTTTAATATGGATACAAAGTTTTACTTGTAAGTACTTATATCTGGTTTAATAGATCGAAAACAAATGCACAGAATTGTTTGACTTGAAAGTTGAATTTTGTTTTCGTCTTTCCATCAGACTTTTATAATATTTTTTCAATTATTTTGTTCCTTTATTATAAAATGTTATAGTAAAAAAATAATAGGAAAACAAGGGGGGAATTGAGTAACTAATGAGAAGTAAAAAAAAAATTCAGACAGTGGGTATTTACCATTTTTTTCTATAGCCAAAAAAAGATAACTAAATTGTAAAATTGAAACAGGTTATGGTTATTTTACTTTAACTTTACTTCAAAATCATAAAAAAACAAAAATTCCATTTTCAGGTCAATCTGATTAACGCATAAACTTACCAATGTAAAAACATTGTGTTCTGTACAATTTTGTATTTATTCTGTCTTGTATGTCCTTCTTTGTCATCGTTTAGCAAATTTATAATTTTGCAGAAAGTGTTACCGACATTTTTTATTGTAAATACATCGAAATGAGGCTGTATATTTTTTGTTGAATCGGTTGAAAATACTTTTTTAAGTTTGTATTTCATGTTTTTTTTTTCTTGCTAAGCTAGTCAATTGGTTCTGTCCTTTTGTTTCATTTTGAACTTAAAAAATAAGAAAAAAATTAATAATAATGATTGTATGAAAAGCACTGAGATTTTTCAAAACGAATAACAGGGTCCGATTAACTGTAGGTTGATGTACATTTTGGATTCTTTGCGACTAAACCATCATTTAAATTTTTCAATCCATTACATTTAAATATGTTCAGCTAACAGATAACATGGTGTTATTGAATATTCAGAAACAAAAGAGAAAATTCACAAATAGAAATACATTCCACACGAACGATTCCTTTAACTAATAAAGTTCGATCTATAAACATGTCAGTGATCTGGTATTTGAAAAACTACGAATGATCAAAAACTATAATCGAAAATTGTAATTTACGATTTCAACATTAATATCAAATTTGAAATCATGTAAATCATCTTTTTATTAAATTGTCAAAGTTGATCAAAGTTAAATATATTTTTGAATTAAATTTTCAATAATTTTGAACTTTTTTTCAATCGTATTTTAATTACAAAAATTTTACAAAGTGGTTTTTTCATATACCGGGTCATAAGAAATACAAAATCTTGTATATATTATTAATCTTTTTAATCCATACTCGTGTATAAACAACAATTAATAGAAAAGAAAGAAAAAAAATGACGTATAAAAAACTCATCGCACGACGGTACATAGTACTTTGTAAACGTAATTTTGATGAACTCGGAGCAAGAAATATTTTTGTACATTGTGTATAAACTATAAGCGCACAAGGCGCAATTTTTTCGTGCCACGCGATCCTTCGTTGTACATTTCGTCCCTTTCTGTGCGCAAAAATCGTCTGTTGTGGCACTTCGAACGTACATTCTACATTCTTCTTGCAACTTCTTGCAATCTATTTTTTTTTCTCCATAACTCAAACTAAATTTGTAACATAATGCAACACTAATTGTAATATTTATTTACTATCACTATAAATATTCGTACAATTATTATTGCAAACCTGTTATTACTACTATTACACACTATATTATTATTAATAAATCATGTGAAATCGTTATATCAAAACGTTTTTCTTCATTGACATTATCAGTCATTGGTTCCATATAAAATTAATAATTATTGATGTTAGATATTAAAATCTAGACTTATACTAATTTCTGTAGCACGTCCATTCATTTTTTGTGGCAATTGTGCGACGATAATAATGATAATTGTGAAAAATTGGTTCTTGTCATCGTGAAAAGTTGCAGTTATTTTTGTCGCTTGCTTCCAGCACGTCGCGCGTCATAAGAAACGCGAAAGAAGAAAAAAAAGGGAACAAAATTAAGGTGTCTAGAATGCGTTCAAGAGCAACTTTGGAAAAGTCGTGCCCGCGACTGAGCATGCGTCGACAAAAGTATTTATAATTTATAACACGCGTTCTGTTGACTCGTGAAGTCTCATTCCAAAGTGGTCCTCGCTTAAGCGCGTTTCACTGTATTTTTGTACACTTCGTCTGATTCAATCGCAAGTGCGTAAACGATGATCGCCTTTGGCAAAGGTTTTTCTTAATTTTGAGTCAACGAATGCCTAGTCGTTTCATGCGTTTGCTATTTTTATGTCAAATAAATCATAATGGTGCATGCTGATATCAGCTCGCGACGGTTCTGAAGGTTTGAGATATTGCGAAACAAACACAGGTTATTATTATTATTATTATTAAATTATTTAACCAATTAAATTATTAAACAATTTAATTTTATTCAAATAACCGAGTTTTAATATATAATCTTTGTTCTGTAACAATCAGAACTTTTATGAATATGAGTTATTATGAATCATTGTTTAATTAATCAAATAAATTTTGGTTTTTTTTAGGGCACAAAATGAATTTTAAGATCTTCGGCTTTCGCAGTCTGATCTTTGCTGCATTTCTTATCTTAGAAGCATTGCCTTTAATTACAGCATTTTCAAGAAGAGTACAAATTGGTAACTCGGACATGTGACAGTTCTTTGATAACATTATGAAATTGAATAAAGCAATAAATTTGAGCTTTGCATTTTGTAGGAGGACTTTTTGACGATGACAAAACTCTCATGAAAATCTTTGAGCTGTCAGCAAAGTATGTCAAGCAAACTTATGACCCTAATTTTAAAAGGGTGTCCCTAATTCCAAAATCCATTAGAGTATCAACTGATGCTTTCGAAGTGTCTGAAAAAGGTAAATTTGTGAATTGAATATGTATTTGATTACCAAAACTACAGTTTGTATCTTGACTTATACATGACTTATGCTTAATTTTTTTTTTTCATAAAATACCTTTTAACACTTTTTTTAATACCGTTTTAATAATAAAAATCTGATTTACAGTGTGTCATTTACTTTCAATCGGAGTAGCTGGAATTTTTGGACCACTAGACAAGATCACTTCACAACACGTGCAAAGCATGTGTGACATGATGGAAGTGCCACACATTTCAGTCAATTGGGATCCTGAACAAGAGAGATTGAAAGCTATTAATTTGTTCCCGCATGCAAATTCTTATTCAAACGTAATAATTACGTTTAAAAATATATCTTTAATTTCAATTAATTTAAATTCATACACAACTTATATTTTATTTTATTTATTTCTCTTAATCATATAAACGTTACAGTAAATTAAAGGTAAATTTATATCTTGATTGAACAGTTTCATGAAGATTCACAATTAAATTTCTTATTATTATAAAGAAGAAAGATGATTGAATGAGTGTTAATTTAAAATACCGTTCAATTAAATTAACGTTGACAGTTCAACGTTGTATTAAAACATGGTCGTTTAATCAGGATATATTTAATTGTTAAAAATATTTCAAAGTTTCAATTATTTTTTCACTAAAGGTGTTCTACGAACTTGTGAAAGAGTTCGAGTGGCAAACAGTAACAATAATTTATGACAGCAGTGACAGTTTGATACGGCAGCATCAAGTATTAAAAATGTATGACCCAAAAGGACACCCGGTGACGATTCGCCGATTAGGCGATGGTCCAAATTATAGGTGCATTTTTCAGACTTTTTTTACCAAAAATTACTTATCAATTGTTTTCTTTTTTTCTTTTTTTTTACACAAAGCGAAACAATATTTTAAAATAGGATTACTGGTGCGTGATTTTTCAATATATACATATTTTTTATGCAAATTGCTAGACATTATAATTATTTCTACATTTAAAAATTAGACCTGTATTAAAAGCAGTCAAAGATTCTGGTGAAGAAAATATCATCATCGACTGTTCAATAGACATCCTGGCAGAGGTTCTCAAACAATCCTTACAAGTTGGCATTCTGTCTGATAGAAATCGCATGATTGTTGCAAATTTGGTAAGGAAATTAGTTAATTTTTTTAGTGTATAAAATTATATATATACTAAAAAGATGTCCAATATTATTGAGTTTTGTCGTAAGTCCCAGCTGGCAATATTTTTCAAATAATGCTGTTTAAATCAATTGTGAACATTCAACATAAATGTAGGACTTACAAACGTTAGACTTGGAGCCTTATCAGTACACAGGCATGAATTTCACTGGAATACGTTTGATCGATCCTGACAACGAGAGGATACAAGAAATATGGCCACATTTATCGGACATAGGCTTTGCAGATCCTAGCCGGCTGCGAGTAGAACATGCTCTTATGTTCGATGCAGTGCAACTTTTTGCCAAAGCTTTCAAGCAGCTCAGCGAAGCCGTTGTTGGCGAGGTCAAACAAATATATTGCAACGGTTCTCAAAACTGGGAGCATGGCATTAGTTTAAGCAATTTTATGAGATCTGTTAGTATAAATAATTTCTTATTTTTAAGTGTATAATTTCTCAATAGAAACTTCTTTTATTACGTCAATTCATGAAAATTATTCTACGTAGATATTTGATTGATTAATATCAAATTACTTAATATCAGAAATGTTTAATTATTAACATAAAATATAGATTATAATCAGTCTTTTTTGATTAATTCTCCAGTTCATAATGTTAAATATTGTTTTGTAAGTATTTATTACTAGGATTATCCATTTGTTTATTGATATTGAATATTTTTCTTAGACTGAAATGGTGGGTCTATCTGGCTTAATAAAATTCGACACAGCAGGATACCGAAGTGATTTGGAATTAGATATCATTAGATTAGGTAGCGAAGGGATAGAGAAAATTGGGAGCTACAACAGCACCTTTGGAATAGAATGGACTCCGAAATCTCCGAAAGTCATATTTGAAAATCAGCTAAGTCTACGAAACACTACATTCAGAGTACTTATTGCTTTGGTACGGAGTTATAGTTTACACTATACTATTCACTATAATTGAAAAGTTAAAATCAGATGATTTATTAAAACCCCAAGGTAGAAATTATATCTGCTTATGTATATTTTATGTTTCTCAAACGTAGAAATGTCCGGATGTAATTTCTACCATTGTTCTGTTGGGGAATGATTTATTGTTACTACTTATATTAGTGAAATTTTATAAAATTGGCCTTGCAGACGAAACCATACAGTATGTTAAAACAAACAAGCAAAAAGATGACTGGTAATGATCAATATGAGGGATTTGCTATTGATATTATCGACGAGATCAGCAAAATGCTCGGATTCAATTACACGTTTATACTACAGGAAGACAAAGTTTATGGATCACTGTTGCCTAACGGACAGTGGAATGGCATGTTAAGAAGAATTATGGATAATGTAATATGAAGCTAAGATTATTCTTTCATTCTTTAAAATAATAGTATAATGAACTTATATTAATAACATCTCTCATTGTTTTATTATTTACAGGAAGCGGATCTCGGAATAACAGACTTGACCATAACTTCGGATCGTGAAAGCGTTGTTGATTTTACAAATCCATTCATGAACCTTGGTAACAGTCTTTAATAGTATATTATTGCTGCTTTAATACTATATTATTGCTCTTGATGTGAAATGTACTAATGTAGTAGAAGTATATGAAAAATGAAAATCATTTTTTGTTGTAGGTATCAGTATTTTATACAAAAAGCCTACTAAAGCACCTCCATCCTTCATGTCTTTTTTGGCACCCTTTTCAAAAACTGTGTACATGTATCTAACTATTACAT
>JABFOV010001880.1:0-22534 GCA_022817685.1 Aradophagus sp. ZL-2020 | reverse complement strand
TGTATTTATTATTATATTTGTTTATTTAGAAAAGTAGAGAAAAAAAATAGTAAAATAAAATATAAAGTAATAAAAAACAAAAACAATAAATAAAAAAAACAAGTAAAAGGTTTTTTTTTAATTTTTTTTTTTTTTTTTTTTTTTTTTTTTTTTTTTTTTTTTTTTGTTTTTTTTTAAATTTTTTTTTTTTTTTTTTTTTTTTTTTTTTTTTTTTTTTTTTTTTTTTTCTGCAATACAATCTTTTTTCATACCGCTGCTTGACTAATTTTTCGGATTCGAACGATGTTGCTTTACAAGGTATATACTCGTTTCTCACAGAAACATGGCATAAATTCAACACTGATTCAATATTGATAATATCATTTTTCGTCGAATCAATGTCAAATTTGTGTTTCTTTTTTTCCTCGGGGTCGCAATGAATATATAAATTGTAAAAAAGTAACTTATGAAATTCACTTACTCACTTTCAATATTATTTACAGTTAACCGATGATAAACAAAATATAGATTGTATTAGAGCAACTAAATTGATAGAAACGTTCCTTAAAAATAAGCCAGACATCCAAAAGCCTATTTTGAGAGAATTTCCTCACTGCTGTCCGCATTGTAAGTACCTCTTCATTCAAAGTGACTTAAGATTTCGACAGTTTTTTTAAATTCGAAACATGTTTATGTATGTACAAGTATTTTCATTCGATGATCGATTTTACAGTGAATAGTACTGTAATATGTGAGAAGAGTCTTGAACTTGCGGGTTGCTTATGGGGAAAGTGTCAAGTAAGTATTTTATATACATCCTTAAAAGTGTTTTGAGACAAGAGAAACAATCATTGCTGAATCAACGTTCAACTGAAATCAACGACGATGCAAAAAAATTGTATCAGGTGGAAACACGAAGAAAGACACAAAACTGTCACGTGCAATCTCGCATATCGGTCTCTCACACAAAGTGAGAATTCTCACATCATTGTCACTGCGGATTCTATATAAGTTTTCGTTGATTCGCTAATGACTCTTTTTCTCTATATCACTATAAAACCAACTTCGTCCAATCTGCACAAAGTTATTGTTTAGTTATAAATTTGAGTGAAGCTAGATATCGTAAAGCCATCGATGTAATGCATTTCAAAGCGAATCATATTTCGTATAATTACAAAAAGAATACTCATAAAAATGATTATCTTCTGTCTAAAACGTGACATTCTTGCGCACAAATCAACATTAATCTACAGTAAATGCGTGGCGGCACTTGAGTCAGTTTTCTATGAAAACGTAATCCGTCTTGATCGAAGATTTTTTGAATGTAGAATTAAAAACATCTTCGATAAAGACGTTATAATCATGGCTAAATAATAAGACGTTTTCCATCTTCAGCCAAGATATTTCATCTTGCACAATGGACATTTTTATGAGTGTATTCAGTCTCCTTTGTTTTACCTTAAATTAATTAACAATTAATTACAATTAAAATTCTCCAGCAAATAACCTATTTACTGTTTTTTTATTCACAGAATGAACTCACCGCTGCCTTCCTTAAGACAAGTAGTAAGTAATACATTGTAAGGAGGAAGATTATACAAAAAATTAAGATGAAATAAAGGATGATACGATAAAACAAAATTTTCAAGTTATTATCATTTGATCATATACAATCAATCGACTCCAAAATTGTTTTTTACACGAACAGAAAAATCAAACTTCTATAGTACAGACATGTCTTACTAATCTATGTGGAAAAAATTGTGTATAAAATCAATTGAATTTGTATTCATTAACTTTTGAAACTTATTGAATAATAAACATGTTCAACGATTATTGAATGAAAACGTAAGAAACGAGTGTTTGAAACCAAACAAACGAAAACGCTTTCCAAACGCTTGACTTTTGCCAGAATGGTACATCAGTTTTACAAACAAAAACTGATACACGTCGTTATAAACATTACACGTGATTATAATAAATTTCTCTGACCTATCTTACCGTGCAGCAATATTTCTTCGCAAAAAAACTCGACGATAAGTAGCAGTTGGTACCGTGGATTTCTAAAAGATCGAAATAAATTGAATTCGCCCTAATCTGCGGTTGATGGGCGCGCACAGAATGTTCGTACTGTGTTATATACGAACGAGGCAGACAACTGGATTCCTGCTTAGTACGTGAAATTAACATTGTTCGAATTCCGCACGACCTACGTAAATCATTACACGACTGGATGAAAGCTCGCCGGCCATTCGATGGTCACCGCAGCCGAAGCACACCTAATCTCAACCCTCTCGACCCAATAATATGGCGTCGCGTCACTGCGTGTCTCGTCACTTTATTGAGCTTCTTAACTGGCGATCATCGGACACGTGATTGCACGATCAGCTAAACTTGCTTCATAAATATCCTCCATTTTTCAATAGTATATTTCAAAAATATATAGTCAAATTCTGAGTACCTTGGAAAGCTTAGGAACTTCAAGAACATGCCACACTGACAGAAAAATGTTTAGCTGTTCCAACTGTATTAAATTGTTGTTGAACATTGTTTAATAAAATACACGTTTTGCTTGGAGCAGCTAAACTCTAGTTGAATTAACAATCTGCTAATTAAACGAATTTACATAGTTGGCTCAACTATGGAATATGGTTGGCCGTATTCAACTATGAATATAGTTGAGTCAACTATACGCTGATTGTGCACACTATCATTTTTATCAGTGCATACGCAAAGAATAATTCTGGCTGAATCGAAATTGAAAAAGCAGTAGCAAAAGATAATGAATTGCGGTAGAAAGTGACAAGCGAAGTTCAAACAGTTGCAACGACTTTTTGTTTTCAGGGACTATTAAAATTTGTTGTTTGATGAAATGTACAATTACGATCCACCGATTGTCAAATAATAAAATAATTACAACGATTGCACAACCGTTATAAAAGCATGATGCACGCTTAATAATGGCTATGCAAATAGAAACCTTGAATCTGCGGAGGAATACAATCGGCGTTATTTCCGAGTGTCTATTAAAAAAGGATTATGTAAAAATCAGATAACTGTATCAATTAAACTTGGCCGACACGTCCGGTTAATTCGTCGCACCTTCGGTGATTTTCACGTGGCCATTAAGCGTTCGCATAAATAAGCTAGCTTACCGACGTCGATCAGTTAGTCTGAAATTACACGCGCCAATAGTAACGTCCATCGTTTTCACAAATTTGTCATCACTTCGGTTTGCGTTTGTGACGATATCAAACGTTTAATGAACTATTCAAAAATTCATTGAAATACAAAGTTGAAACGTGTTTGAGCTTTCGGTGATTCGATAGGTCCAGTTCCACACTGTAAACACAAGTGTCTCATTTCGATACATTATTTTTAGATTTGAAATATCAAAAGTGTCTCAATTGATCGCGATTCAGAAGTTTTCAGTATCTCAGTCATCAAAAATGTCTCAAAATGAGACACTCGTTTTTACAGTGCAAGTAAAAGTAGGACTAGCAGCATATCGACACCCTAGACAAAGACTAGGCTATCTCAAATTTTGGTTGAAGACTATGCCATTTCGAAATTTCCCATTTCAAAACACATGTAAAATTTTCAGATGGCATAGTCTTCAACCAAAATTTGAGATAGCCTAGTCTTCGTAGTCTTCGTCTGGGGCGTCGATATATGCCGATAGTCAGCAATCCGAGACTAACTAATTACTGTAACTTTTGTCTTTTTAAAGCAAATTTTTAATACCGAAGTTCTATTAATACATTTTATACTATTAAAGCTTCAATGATTGAATACAAAATCCAATTTATTTTCAATAATTTCTTGCTAGATTAAACGGACGAGTTCACACGATGAAGATTTTATATGGATTACCTCTTCTAATATTAATAACGGTAAAAATGAATTTAAATTAATTTAATCGAAGTTGAATTATAAGTAAACGTTGTAAATACTTTAAATGATTGTTTTGTTTAATATTTGACATGTATGATTTTGTCGTTAGAATTTCGCTTGCGGTTTCAAATACGAAGAAATGCCAGTCAAAGTGCAGGATGCAGTAACCGTTTGTAAAGATACAATGGGAATCACGCATCGTAAGTTTGATATTACAATACCAAACACATGTTGTACTCGGAATATCATGCACTCGGTCGTTTTCTTTGTGTGCCGGATTAATCAATATGGAATCAAATATGTGTTTGCTCATTTTCTTCAACTAAACTTTCGTTTGTGATGCCTGATGAATCATAACCGATAATTACATTTTTAACCTTATGACTTACTTGTATCAGAGGAACTGGAACAAATGATGTCCGCTAACGACTCTCAAATTGGATGTTTATACGCATGCGTATTGAAGAAACTCGAAGCGGTAAGCTCATTTTCAATTAAATTATTATTATCATTATAATTAATTAAAATTAATCTTTATAATTAATAAAAATATAATTCTTTAAATTATAATTGTAATTATAATTTAATTGGATATGAATACTACAATTTCCTAAACGTCTTTCAAAATGTGTGCAAAAATATTCCGAAGATTCGAAAAAATTTCCAGGACTTTTATTAAAAGTATTGATATGGTTTAATATGCATTTAATCTTTTAACTGTATTTTGTTATCAGATGGATGGCAATGGTATGCTTGATGTCGCGAAAATCGAGAGTCTCGCGAAAGAATTCAAAGATCCCGAAATGGCCGACGATTTTGCAATGAGACTAGCTTTACACTGTACGGAAGATGGTACGTGAAATGAGAAAAATAGTTCGTTTCGTAACTAAGACAATTATGTGTTTGTAATAATTAAGAACTCCTCACAAATGTAATATGTTTTGCAGTCAAATCAGACGAGGACGAATGCAAAGTGGCGTCAACTTTTATGAACTGCATGTCCGACAAAGATCACGTCATTTGAATGAGAAAATCGTCTTAATAGAATGGAATGTAAATATTAGAAAATAGTTTCAAGGTAACAAATGGATAATAAGCAAAACATGGAACTAAGTATGCTGATTACAGAAGAAAAAAAAAGTCAAACTTTACCATCGACATTTGTATTCAACTTTGACTCCAACAATTTTATAAAATACTATCGTTGTAAATGCAGCAATATTTTGTTCTTTATAAATATAAGTGAATAAAATATAGTTACAACACAGTTCCCTTGTTCTCTTTTGTTACAGAAATAAACTCTTTTTATTAAAACAGAAAAATAAAAAAGGACAAATAAATGTGAACTCGAAAAATAAACACAAAACGAGTAGAGGTCGTTTTTTCATTTTTGTTTACATTGTTTGTTTACACATCTAATGTCTTGATTTAGTGTTTCCCAGAATGGATATCCTTTTGAATTAATACGAAATTCTTCAAACAAACAAAAAAACGAAAAATTAACTTTTAACATTCGCACCTTGAAATTTGGCCAAGTTCAAAACATGGCATTTCGTCACGTGGCCAACTTGACGCGTGGGTTAAATAAAATACTTCATTAAATAATACACAACTTTTTTGCACTCGTCAATTACCCGAAGAGTCAGTTGCTATTTTTTAAATGTAATTAATGTGAAAGTAAGCAATTTTCTAACAAAGCACGAAAATTATACCAATAATCTATTTATATCAAAATGAACGTTGTCGCACTTTCGATTAGAGTTTAAATTAAGAGACACCCAAGCGCAAGGTAGTCTCGCTCGAAGTGATGGGTAACCCTGTTACGATAATTCGATCGAGTTGTCTGGCTTTGAACACAATCCCAGTCATACGCGAGCGCCCTAAAACAATACCGAGCACAAAAATTGGACGCTAACTCAAGCTTAAAACTCGAAACGTGAGTGGAATCTAAAAATTTTCAGTTGTTTACAAATATTGTATCTACAAAGTGCTACTATTTGATATTCGTTTTTAATGTAACTATTGTTCTCATTACTAATTTTCTTGGTATTTTAAGTATCATTTTTGACTGTATTTTTACAAAGATGTATCATTTTTTTAAAACGGAAGACAAAACTTTAGAGCGTTACTAAAGTGAACCTACAGTACGTCACACTGTAAAATTAAAAAAACAGCTTGAAATAAAGCGCTTGTTTCTAATATAGTAAAAAAATGATAGGTGGATAATAGTTTAAGGTTTTAATTAAGCTGAATAATTTCCCCGGTTTCACAAACTGAAGATTGTCCCTCTGTTTTCAAGATTTCAAGCGTCCCTGGACACCCGAATTTAATGACCAGTCAATTATAAAAAGGAGCAAACTGTTATGACTGTATTGTATGAAAGTGGAATTCGCGAGCAAACAACGGGAAGCAATGTTGCGGAATAAGGAAAGTTTACTATGGGTGGCGAAAGCTCAACGATTCCGCCAGTGTGGCACGGGAAGTAGCGGCTCTGACAAAGTTAGTCGCGAAACGACAGCTAATAAACTCGACGGCCATAAAGAGGTCCGGAGATAATTTCCAAAGTCGGGCCGACACCCGCGGCAGTTGAGTTTTCGCCATAATAATTTGCCCGCGGAATGATTACGACTGACCGTAAAATTACGGCAACATTTGGGGGCTTGAATACAGATGAAGAGTGAGCATTGCTGAAAAGGTCGGGGGTTGTTGCCGCGGCTGCTCATAAAGCAGCTTCATCGACTTTAGTGTGCGAGCGCGCCGGATCCCGTCAGAAGCCAATTAAACGGGATGCGTTTTCCACCGTAAATCTAACACGCGCACGACGACAGCTCCGGCAACGTTGATGCCCGACACCTCGACCGTTGTCCTAACCCTTTACGACGTGGCAATGAAAATCATTGAGACATTAGCCTCTCGGTCGATGAGAACAATCAACAAAGTCCATTCAAATGGATAATTGCTACACTGAAAAAAAAGTTGTCTTCAATTTGAAAAAAAAAAGAACCACTTTGGAATTTCAATTTTCCTTCGACAAATATTTAGCTCTGTCTACTATATTTGATAGTTTCTATAATTTGTTAAATTATCTACAAAGTATGTTAAAATAGTTTAGCGTAGTTGGTACGTAATATAAGGTATGTTCGATTAACATTCATAGAAAATATTAATAAAAGATAGACAATGCAGCCTACATAAGAGTGTCCTTTATTAATATTTTGAAAAATATAATATGTGTCCTTTATTAATATTTTGTTGAAAATTGTTAAATAAATTACACATTTTGCTTAGAGCAGCTAAATTCTACTTGAATTAAAATGTCGGATGAAATTGTCAAGTTATCATCCCAACAGCCACTCATATTGAGCCAAGATTTCCTGATGTTGTTTCAAAATGAGGAAATCTTGGATTAACATTTAGAGGTTAGCATCAATTTCACCGCCGTTTGGAGTTGATTTTTAACCTGTTTGTTAACAAATACTCAAATGTCGTGATACTGTCAGCAGCTTTTAAAGGGCGCCTGAATAAATGTAATGGATGTAAATATCAAGAGTGGGAAGGGAGGAATGAAACTGCCGGCTACTGCACGAAGGGCTAAGGAACGAGGGAGTGAAACGTGTATCGAGCACGCTCATGTACACCTACTATCAGCGACAGCAGACAGATAGCACACACAACGTGCATGTTCCTATTAAACTACGCACACATGTTCGCAGTGATTGGCTATGTGTTCGAGCGCGCTAAACTCGAGCAAGTAAAATTATTGATATTGTCAGCGGACGAAAACGAATACCGATCAGACGTGTCCGCCATAAACTGCCTGATATCGATATAATTTGTCTATCAGCTTTGAGTAGCTCAAGTCGAAGATCGTTCCCCAACAGGATCTCTTTACGAGATAAGATAACTACAAAGAAATCGATGTACGATCTCAAGTTTAATTCTGTTGTGTCCGTTATTATTAAACTGCAGTAATCTAACCTAACATTTAGTGTCGGTTTTACTCAGGTCTAAAATTTAAAAAAATTATGTTCCTGGAGTTTATCGCGTTTGTGACTTAAAAATTTTTCTCTGTTAAAAAATTGAAATTGACACATACAATAATAAACATATTTAAAAATAGAAATTGACGCAAAAAAATGTCAATTTTAATTTTTTAAATTCGAAAATGTAAGTCCAATTTGCCACGTGGCAAACTTCAGGGACATAAAAATGTCAACGTTTGCCAAACGTTACTTTGAGCATTTTTGAATTTTCGCGCCCTCGCCTTGCAGTCGATTAATCAATTTGCTTGAACCAATCACAGTAGCATTCCAACTAAAAATGTAAGTTGATACAAAGGAAAAGCAACACTTTTTTTTTTATCATCATTTATCTTTTTTCGTCGAAATTATGATTTAAAAATATACATTGTAATTAACACTTTTAAATATTTCTTAATGACTTGAATTTTTATTTATAGAAAATTAATTAATTTAATGATATACACCGGAAATGAACTTCGTAAGTTAAACATCAAAGTACCAAAGTTAAAAAAAGCTTTACATATCAGATTGATAGAAGAAAAGGATTGAACAAACGCGTCGTAACTGCGTAGGCTTCCATTTTTCATAGTACCCACACGTACCGTCAAGAAAACTGGTTTCGCGAAACCTATAAGATCACCGCGTACGCCCATTCATTTTGTCTTATAACAGATGGCGTTAAATTGTCCAATTGTTAGTCTAAAGAGAAACCTGCAATTCGTGGAAATCGTCGACGCGAACAATTACACTGGGAAAGAAGATTAAATGTATTCAACTGAATTGTTTTAGTCAAAATCATCGTTTACCGGTAGTTTACGATGTTTATCGACATACTATCAATGTTTTTCTAATATTGTAGATAGCTATTTAAATTAATTTATAAAATTTAATTTATATTAAAACAAAATTAATTTTTAATGATACGAAACAATACTATCATTATGAGCTTGAAGTTTGCCACGTGGCAAATTGCCACAGATTTTGGACTTAGAAAATTGTCTAAGTTCAATTATTCAAATCGACAATTTTTTTGTGTTAATTTATATTTTTCACTATGTTCTTTGTTGTATTTGTCGATTTAGCCGATTTCAATATTTGAACATAGAAAATTTTCTAAGTCAAAAACGTGTGGCGATTTGCCACGTGGCAAACTTCAGGCACATACTATCATATGCATTTTCTAACCTGAAATAAAGCGAAATTCGTTGTTCTATAAGAATCTTTTTACAACTAATTAGTATTTATTTTATAATGAATTATACATTGTATAAGTAGTATTATATTTTATTTCCAAGAAAATATGAAAAACAGCTTTTTGTAAACAGCTTTGTGTTTTTTGTTTTTTTCATTTGTTGGCACTTACTCTATTGCGGGTTTATCTGGCAAAAAAAAAAAAAAAAATGTAAAATCAAATTTATTACCTAATGTCTTCGCTTGGTTCATTGCGTTCAAAAATATTTGTTTATAAGTCAGCTTGCCTTTATAAATTTGATAACACAACACAATTAAAATAAACTTATCACCAAAAGTTTGTTTGCCCGTTCCGCGCGTGCTAAATGCGAATGACGAACTACGCGGAACGTTCGAGACGCGAGACCTATATGCACTACGGCTGTCCATTTGATTGCGGGAAAGCCGGCCGGTCGCCGCCTGGCGGCACGCGACTGAGGTGCTCGCCAGACACGACACAAAGGAACGCACGTTTCAGCATTTTTTATGAATTCAGTTTACTTGTTCAAAACCGAATGTATCAACACTGATGTATTTAAATATGAAATAATTTTTACAGCACGTGCTTATCTTCCATTAAATTCCATTACTTTTTCATTAAAAAAAAATTAATCAACGATCATGAAATTATATACATAAAACAAAATAAAACTTATTTGTATACAACTACTGTAAATAAAGACATAAAATTCAATTCAATAACAACTATCGAAGTATAACGCCACGTTTTCCGAAAATGTGTATATTTTTTTACATACCAAGTTTTTATATTTAATGTTTGCAGTACCCTGGATTTATGAATATTACGCAATTTCGACGCTCGGACTCGACTGGCATTTTTTTTTTTTTTTTCGCCGTAAGTGAAAGTCATTTTTGGCACAAATTTTCTAGAAACTAATCTTTTTCGAAAAATCGAGGTCTCTAAATAAAAATACTGAAAACTACTTTCGCGATAGGTCGTATGAAAACAAAACAAAAAAAATAATAAAGAAGCCAATATTTACAATAATGTACGTACTTACGATTCACCTATAGTTCGCTGTATTAATGTATTTGTTTACAATCCTTTCTTTACTGAGAGAAAGGTGTGCTCAATGTGACCTTAACAAAACATTTGCACCGCAGCCGAATTTTGTCTCCGAATTAAAAAATGGTTTCTTTAGCCGTACGCCTTAATCAAATAACTCGAAACAAACCACTTAACATTAACAAAACAAACATTGACAAAACAAACATTAACAAAACAAATAAAAAACAACAATGTTGTTTTTCATTCGGCAATTGCGCGCGAAAAGAACTCGGCCGATTTATCGACGACGACACCGATAACCATTAATCAAATACGTCACGTTTACACGACTTTACTTTCATCGAATAAAATCAGACTGTATTTTAAATAATTTAATGAAGAAAACATGATTCTGGGTCACTCACCAGTCGGCGTAGTCGAGGCGTATGACATTCGGTTCGATCTATCCATTTGATCGCTGCGTAACGGCCTCTGCGTCCGAATCCTCCCAAATCACATCCCTCACGGCGATCTCTCGAAAAGCTGCAAAAACGAAAGCGCGCGTATTTTAAAAGTGGCCCTGGCAAGTTAGAAAAGAAATTTGAAAAAGCACTCGCGCACACATCGCGTACGTCACCTGTTGCTTAGCACCAATACATTAGAGCGAATGAAAATCAGTGATGCATGTCGAAGCGATTCTGCGGTCGCCCAATAAGTACAAGTGGCGCCATCTGCCGCCAGTGGTAGTCACGCGAAACGACCTTTACCTCCAATGGCGAAATAATAATTTTTCCGAATGTCAATATTCGACATATTTCTGTTACTGTAAAAACAAATAAAATTTATAATAATAATAATATAATAATAAAAATAAAAGTAAAAAAAAAAACTCTAAATTAAGTTCGAATGGAATGCATTAAATCTGACCAAAATTAAATTATGTAATTTGATATACTCACAAAATATAAACATAATAAAAGTACGAAAAAAAATAAATAGAAAATAAATAATATAATAAAAAAAAGGAATAATAATAAATAGTAATAATAAGCGGCCACTGTTTTTAAATGTTTATTTTGAAAACAACGTGTATGCAATATACGTGGTCGTTTTTAAATTTAATTAAATTTCAATATTTTTAATTATATTTTAAATTTGAATTATACTTAATAATGATAAATTTTTACTTAAACAATAACTATGTATACTTTCAATACTTTTGAAAACTGTAACAATTTTAATATGACGTGATGCCTCTTGACTTTGCAACAACCAGAAATAGGGCTCAATAATGGAAACCTGTTTATATATTGTTCATAATTAAATGCAAATTCAGTCAGTTGTTTATTACAAGCGAATTTGTTAGATTTAAAAAATACACTTTAATTTATTCATAAAGCTAGAAAAGCTGCAGTTTTTTTTTATAGCAGTTTATTTTAGAGGGTTTAAATGCTGAATTGAACAATTATTTATGGCATAAATAAATTTATTTTAAATTTGCTCACAATTGTGAATTAAATCAATGGTTTGAATAATCTATTACGCGAATTAAATTAATAGTTACTCAACTTAATAATTTAACATTTTAATTTCCTTTTCGTATTAATAATAAATTCTTATATTGCTAAAAAATATGGTTTATTTACATTTTTACATATTTATAAAACATTTTCAATACTATTTATATATTATTTTTTTGATTTCCTTAAACATACCCATGTTTCTAACATTCCATATAAATCCGGTAGCACTGCTTTATCAGTAAATGGAATATGCCAGCCGTTATTGTCTTCGTAAACAATAATGGGAAACTGTAATGCATTCTTGAAATGGCACTTTCTATTTCTATAATCAATATGCTTAATAATTAGGTGATTACTGGTTTGCCATTGTTTAAATAACATTTGGTGATGTACATCATCAAGTTTAAATTTTTGTCCTCTCATCAAATCATTTGAAATAAATTTTGTATGTTTACCACTTTTTAAAGCAGCGTACAGCATATATGAATCATCTCTGGTTCTAGAAATATATAATAAAATATGTATAATAACAAAAATATATAAATAAATAAATATAAGACAGTATATTATAAAACAAACTTACGAATCATCTACGAAGAATATGTGTAAATTTTTATAAGCAGAAAAAGCTTTCACTTGTCTCCGTAAATGTCTGCGAGCTAAGATTAATATTTTCTTATCTTTTTTCGCAAACTTTTCAATTACAATGGGTAACTGAAAGAAATAAGATATTTAGGAAATTTGACAAACATTACAACTGCAGCAACTGAATAATTTTTTAAACTTTTAACTAAATTAGTTTGAAGGTATTTTTTCTCATGGGGTAACAAATGCTGTAAATTATTTATTTTAACAGTAAACTTGAATATAAACCTTTTGTATCTGAATTTACTGAGTAACTAGTCATGAATAAATACATACCACCCCACTACTGTTATTTTTATAATACAAGTTCAATCCATCAATTACTATGTCATACGGCCTTGTCTTTTCAACATAATCAATAAATTTTTTTAACTCATTAGGATTGGATCCTTGAAATATGTCTGAAGAAATCAAAACTTTCTCTAAAATTAATTTTGATAACAGGTCACATTCGCTTTTGTGCAAGTATGATTTGGTGAATGTACTGCCACAATTTGGACAATTTCCTCTGAAAGTATGCAAAAATATAAATTAGATTGCTAATCATTACTTGAAAAAAATTAACTATTGAATAATTCATTAAATACTTCCACTTGATTTAGATATTTAGTGTTGAATTAACATCAAAAAAGACAATATCATGTAAATGTATCATCATATGTGATTCCTTCATTCAAATTCAGTAATTAATTAAAATTAAAGCTTACGTTAAATTCATAGTAACATTAGTTCCATGCCAGTCAAGTAAAGAGCAATTTTCAATCAACGAATCTGCATTATGTTTGCTCAGAACAATTTTTTTTATCCTGCACAATTTTAGCAATTTTTCAAACTCTGCTTCTTGTGCTTTTTTATCATTATGAGTTTTTATGCAATACTGTAAATATACTTTTATAATATCACCTCCCAAAATTTTTTCATCGTCTAACTTTTGCAAGTATTTGAATCCAATTTCAGGTTCATTATTTTTATAACAAGCTGCAATCCAGCTGGATTTTCCAGGAGTGTTGGCTGAATCCACGATTTGCTCAGCTTCTCTCCACTTATTTGTTAAACACAATCCTATAACAACCATACTTGATAATTCTGTATCCATGGCAGGAAGTTTTTTTATAATATTTTCATACAACCAAAGTATGGTCTTCTGATTATCTTCATTGTTGTCAGCATAGGAAAGTATCTTCAACAGTTTATATACAACAGCTATGTTGATTTTAAGATTGTTGTTTTGCAGAAAGTGCAAATAAGATTTGGCCACTTCAGCAGACTTATTAAAATCTTTCATCTCAGCTACAAAAGCATCGATTAAAACACCATCCAACACTTGTTCTCTCACAGAATGCTTTGTTAATAGTTCTGTACGAATTTCACTCCATACGTTGTCATTTGGTACTGTTTGCTTGATTTTCAACACCGTTTGAGCAATGTTCTGTTGATCCATATGTATCATGGGAAACACTTGCGGTACATTATTTATTTTTGTACAATACTTATGAGCAGATTTTAGAAGTAAACTGGAACGAGTTAAAAACTTCATTTTCTAAACATAAGAAAATATTATTGTTAGTTTAATTATTATAAGTGTAATAAATTATTAATACATATAAAGTAAAATTAGATTTAATATTTATATCTATGAAATAAATTAATATATTGTTTCATAAACAAAGAAACGTTTGCGTACTAAATTACGTATAAGACAATAATTTAATATAAAAATAATTATTATTTACCTAATTTTATTTGTCCAGGGTAATTAAAAAAATTTGTATAACATTGAATGATAGTAATTAATACATAATTTGTTTTAAATACAATCCTTAGCAGCAATAGATTACAAATTGTACATAGATAATGTCCATATAAAATTTCTATAGATAAATTGATCTTTTTGTTTTATGACACTAGGTTTTACCATACTTTTTCCATGTACAATGATAAATGTTTCGTTTATAATAAAGGTTAGTCGGCCAATCAGACTTTGAAATGCAAAATTCAGAAAAGCTAAAAGATTCTGGGGTTGGTCAAATCGTATTGCCACGATCGATAATTATCGATAGCCATGAATAACAGAGAATATTTTCAATTGACACGTTTGGAAAAACCTAATTTGTTCTTTTTCAAAACAAAAATTATTAATTTCCGAACATGCCATTTGATTTTAAGAAAATAAGTAAAAATATTAAAAGGAGAAAATATTTAACAATCAATAAAAATTCCTTGTTTATTAGGAAATTGATAAAAACTGATAATGGTTATATCGTAATGTTTAACTATCGATACAGATATCGATATTTTCTATGTATCGATATGGTGACGAACTTCTGTATTGTATTTTAGGTTAAAAGCAACAACCGGAAAACGTGGTATGCTCATAAATTGTTAGCTGTTGTAGTAGTATAGCTTTGGTCAGGTTTAATGCTATTGAAAGAAAAAAAAAGGGAATATTCTCAGTTTTCCGTTTTCCCGTTTTAGGGTACGGATACAATTTTTTTTAAAGATTTAAAGCAAATTTATCAACAATGGTAAGTGTATAAAGTATTACAACTTTCCTTTTTCATAACCTCTTAGTTATTTTATTGTTTTACTTTCATGTTAATTATATTTTAAAACTATTTTCTTCATTTTTATACTTACTAATACTAATATAGTCTTCATGGTATAATATTTTATTATTTAAATAATATAAGTATAATAAGAAGTTTATTTCAAATGTAAATGTTATGTTGAGTGTCCATCTTAGACAGAAAGCTTGATAATGCAATTAAATATTTTATATATAAGTATATATACGTGTGAATATACATATATAGATGAATTTTGATTGCGTTTCTTCTTTCTAAATGTATACTATTATATATTATTATTAAATTTTTAATTATATTATTACTAAATGTTTCAATACTAATTATGAAATATATTTTTCAGTCTAATTTGTACATCATCTACGAACATGCAGCAGGATATGCTCTATTTAACGTTAAAGAATTTGAAGAAGTGGGTTTGCTTTTACCCCAAGTTGAAGCTTCTGTAACAGATTTATCACGCTTCAATCAAGTAGTCAAACTGATTGGCTTTTCTCCATTCAAAACTGCTTTGGCGGCCTTAGAAAGTGTAAATTCTATCTCAGAAGGAATTTTGCCAGAAAATTTGAAATTATTTTTGGACACATGCATTCCCAAGAAAAAGAAAATTACATTAGGAGTTGCTGATCCAAAGCTTGGATCCAGTATCACTGAAGCACTAGGCATAAAATGTGATCATACAGGTGTAGTGCCGGAATTACTCCGGGGCATAAGATTCCACTTTCACAACATGGTTAAAGGATTTACGTCCAAAAGTTCAGCGGTCGCTCAACTTGGTCTTGGACACAGCTATTCTCGAGCTAAAGTTAAATTTAATGTTCATCGAGTGGATAACATGATAATACAATCGATCGCATTGTTGGATCAAGTTGATAAAGATATTAACACATTCAGTATGAGGATAAGGTAAGAATTTAAATATTTCTTTATTGAAATATGTCTACAACTTTTTTAAAAATTGATAAAAAATTTTAAATGAAGACAAGGAAAGTATGAATGACTAAAATTATTAATTTGAATCATGATTTAAATCATATTTATATTTTTTAAGTAACGATTAAAATAAAACATGTTTCCGAATGTAAAAAAATTATTTGCTTCGTTGATTTAATTTTATCCAAACTTACAAATTCACTAATTGCCAGATCAGATCAGTTCCTTAATCGCTTTTGTCATTGTAAAAAATTATTTGTATAAAAATATGGCATTTTTTTTGCAGGGAATGGTACAGCTACCACTTTCCAGAACTTATTAAGATTGTTCCTGACAATTATATGTACGCAAAAGTTGTTAAGTTTGTTAATAACCGAAAAGAGTTATCAGACGACAAGTTAAAAGAACTGGAAGAAATTGTAATGGACAATGCAAAAGCGCAAGCAATAATTGATGCGTCCAAGTCGTCGATGGGTATGGACATCAGTCCTGTCGATTTAACAAATATTATGATGTTTGTGAGTCGTGTTATTTCTATGTCAGACTACAGGAAACAGCTCGCCGATTATTTGAGAAATAAGATGACAAGTGTTGCGCCAAATTTGGCAACTTTAATTGGTGACCAGGTCGGTGCAAGACTTATCGCTCATGCAGGCTCACTGACGAATTTAGCAAAGTATCCAGCATCTACAGTACAGATTTTAGGTGCTGAAAAGGCTCTGTTTCGTGCTTTAAAAACTCGTGGCAATACTCCCAAGTATGGATTACTTTTTCATTCCTCATTTATTGGACGCGCAGGAGTTAAAAACAAAGGACGAATTTCACGTTACGTCGCAAACAAATGTTCGATTGCATCGCGCATTGATTGTTTCACTGATGTTCCAACAAATATTTTTGGTGAGAAACTGAGACAACAGGTTGAAGACAGATTGAAGTTTTATGATACCGGCGACGTACCGAAGAAAAATGTTGATGTTATGTTGGAAGCCATTGAGGAAGCTGCAAAATGTGTGCCAGTAGTAGAGAAAACTGTAGAAAAAAAGAAAAAGGACAAGAAAAGCAAAAAAAGGAAACGCGAAGAAGAAGTTAATGGAACTAACGAACAAAACGGTTTTGAAACCACAGCAAATGGAGTGGCAGATGAGTCGGTAAATGAAGAAGAACCGAAAAAGAAGAAAAAGAAAAAGGCAAAGCACGCTAGTGTTGATCAATAAAATGTCAAAGGAATCAATACAATTTTTATCCACTACTGTTTTTTCAATATATGTTTTTTGTCTTTTTTATTTTAAATCAAACTTACATTTATTGTTAATGTAGGCACATATTTTTTACATTAAGAAATCTATGTATATAAACAGTTACAAATAAATTCGTATTTAATTTGAAAATGCAGTCACTGATTATAATCAATCAATTCAAAAATTGTACAATCCCTTTTTTCGAAGAGTTAACTTACTGTATGTAAGAAATATATCTTATATTTGAATGTATGATTTTTATTAAACTTTTTTTACTCTTTCAGCGACATTTTTCTCACAAGAGAATTATTAAATAATTATCTTTTTATCGCCCTTGTGATAAAAAATATTCTACCTACCTGGGAAGTTAAAATGGAAATCATCACCAAGCAGAAATAAATAAGATCTAAATGTACATTTTATATATGTATCTAGAATATCCGAAAAGCAACAATATTCTTTTTTCAAAATCAAGTAAACAATTTAATTCTTATCCTTCTTCAATACAAAACATCGTTGCTTATTGATTCTGCCACTGTTCCGCTATTTCGCAACTAATTGCCGGTGCCGCCAATACTGCATCACAGAGATAGATATATCAATTCTCACGCGATAGAAAGAATAATATGGATGCTTTCTGCACCGGCTGTCAGTTTTAAAACGCGCCCATAACATACCTTACATTTTATTTATTATTCTCACTGAAGACCTGCAAAACTGAACAATTGTCAATTGTAAATCAAACGTTCCAAATTTACTTACACTTTTCTGTTGCTTTTGTGTTGAAGTTGGCTTCAGTCGGAGAGATAAACGGTCGAAGTTGAGAGTTGCCCCTCCGCCCAACTATGCTGATGAACAACAATTGAAGGCGCTTCAAGTAAGGGAAGTCGACGAAAAATACAGGGAAATATGTGACTCGGTGACTGCGAAGCATGCGACTCAAGTTGGTCAAAGTTTTACTCGCAGTGGCGTTAATCGGCAACGTCATTATTTGGTACAAGATATGGAGGTTATTTTCGGCGCAGCGGCTCGCACAGGCCACTCTCGACTCCGAGGATTTGGCGCACGAAAATTCGCACAAGTTCCATCGGCGGTTCGCTCGGCTCGTCACGGTCTTGATCCGACAGTTCGAGGGATTCGAAAACGATGTCGCCAGCACTGTAGACTCCATCATCAACTCCTACCCGGAGATGAGCGTGATCATCATCTGTGATCAATTGCCGTATCCACCACTAGAGCTTGACTTCAACAATGTCACATTAAGGAACGTACGACTAGTCAACCTGCAGCCGGATTTCAACAAAACTTTTAATGACCGCAATCCTTTGTACTTTGTCAAAACGAAATTTGTTATTATTTTACCAGACTCGACAAGGTTCTCGTCTAAGCAAATTTTACAGGTATGTTTTACAAATTTTATGTTTATTAATTTGTATATTAAATCGTGTTAATGTATACGTATATATTTGAAAAATACTTTTTAATATTTCAGAATGTTTGTAAACAAATAAAACTTGTAAATATTTATTTATTTCCAATACAGGCAATCGCCCAGTTTTATACATACATCCTAAGAAAAAAAAAAAAAAACATTGATTTTCACTTGTTGAAATACACATCAGAAATAATAGAAGTTGTCTAAAATTTGAACAAACTATTCATTTAAGTTCAATCCTAATGAAAATACTGAAAATTTCAACAATATTTACTGAGAAGCGTAATTTTAATTGTATTAACATTTTTTTATTTGGGTAAACTAACAAGGGTTTTTAATATTGAATTAACATTAGTTTTCTCTTTTTTCAGGAATTATTAACGCAGACAACAAAATATGGTGCAGTTGCTCTACCAGTTGGACAACATTCTTTAAATTGTTTAACAATGAAGTTAAAAATTAAAGAATGGAGCTTAAAAATGTCTCATGCTAGTGGAACAGAATGTGATAGTATTGTTGGTAAACATGTGACTATGATGGAAACAAAAATATTAAGAAAACTATCAGACCCTTTCCTTTTGCCATTCAAAGATGCTTTATATATTCAAACAACTGCTATTGGTGTAAAGGTAATAACTGTAAAACTTGCAAATAATTATAAATCATTAGGTTCATACATCATTTTGATTTAACGGAATTTTAGGTTCTCATTTAAACTTTTTAAAATGGTCCCAACATTTTTTTTGTTTCACTTGTTTGTGTATATTAGTGTATAAATAATTTAATTCAAACACCGAATTTTCATATTTATGCAATAATATTCCTCAATCTTCAGATTCACATGATGAAAAACCACCACTTCAATGAAGGCAAGCCTTTATACCGCAGCCAACAGGCTCAGTCAAAGGTCAACGTACTCCATCGTACTCGTGAACGAGCCATGTTTGAAGTTCTTGGTATAAAGAAGGTGACCAGAGCTTCTAATGTAGTCGAGTGGTATGGCTGTTCGCGAGAAACCAGTCGCTGTTTTGGATCTGTGATCAATGGGGTGCCGGCTTACCTTTACCAAAATCGCTATACACCGCCCTGTTGCCTCGCAGGGCTGCGCAAGGTTGCTCACCACGTAATTGATCGTCTTGAAGAAGTCGGCATCCGGTTCTGGTTGGAGGGCGATTCTTTGCTCGGCGCTATGAGAAATAGTGACATTCTTCCTTGGGATCACGAAGTTGAAATTGGAGTCAATCGAGATGACCTCACAAGGTCACCTTGGTTAGTTAAGGCGAAAAATAAGCCAGTGGTGGACAACCATGGCTTCGTTTGGGAAAAAGCAACTGAGGGTGAGTTCTTCAAGGTGCAGTATTCAAAGGTAAACAGGTTGTATGTCAATTTGCTGCCATTTTATGCATCCAATGGTACAATGAAACGAGACGCCTGGTTCATGAAGAACCGCGACTTCCCTGAGCAATTTCTTCATCCGATGTCAAGCATAGATTTTGCTGGCCGACAAGTTCCCAGTCCTAACAATATTAGGGATTTCTTGGAGATTAAGTATTATAAGGGTGTCATTGAAAACCCAGAGTTCCCAGGGCAACTTTCATTTAATTAAAGGAGCTGTAAAGATAAGTTTTGCGTGGCTCATTTTAAACAATTTTAAGATCAATTTTAAGGGACAATGGTCGTAATTTTTTATTCCTCACAACATGGCTGTACAGAGTAATTTTTGTTATTTAATATACAGAGCGAAATTTGTTCAATAATTTTAACTTGATGAGTTTCAATGTAAAAGTTGGACAAAATTATTATTAAAATATATTCTTTAATGATAATACTCTGAAGAGAGTTACAGCTGTTGAAAACTTTGAAGTAAAAGTGCATAGATGTCGCTACATAATTTTATGTCATTTTATGTAGAGTGTACTTGCATTTATGTACGTTAAATTTAAAGTTTCACATTCCTATATAAAAGATTTCTTAGTGCTTCGTTGATAGAAATATTTTTTGTTAAAATACTTTAGCTACATTTGAGATACTTGTCCATCTAATCAGTGATGATCTCAGTTTAGATAAATAAATGGAATTAAAGCGGGTGAAGTATACAGACATATATTATGATAAAACGCCTGTTAGAAATAATGTTTAAAAATAACATACATTTTTTTTTTTTTTTTTTTGTAAGTGGAAATGTATTATAGATGAGATTGATATCAGATAAATATCTTCACATCTTGTTCTTTCTTTTGTACAGTGATTTATTTATTTAAAACTTTATACAGAACAATTTATTTGATCTTTTTATGTTAAAGTTTTATTTTGTTGTATAATTACGTTACTTAACTTAACTTTAAGATATTGTGATTTTAGAAATACATTTTTGTCTTGTTTGTTGAAATATCAGTAATATAATTATTTAAAATAGACATAAAATAATGTTTAAGAGATATAAACTTTTAATAGTTTATATTTCTTTTTAAATACAAAACTCATTGTTTTAGGAATTGATAAAATATCTTTGAAAATTGACAAAAATGTTAGGAATTGATATCATCATACCAGGAGAATGGAAGACGGGAAAAGTGGAACCACTACTTTTTTAAACTATTATTACATCAATGCCTTCCGTTCTCCTTGCAATACAGATTTTGAATTAGAAAAATTGAGAATTGAATAATCAATAACATGTTAAATTTTATTATTTAATACATAATAGTTGACTAATACTTTTGGAAGAAAATTTAGCGTGGACTAGTGAACATAGAATTAAACTAGTTCATCACACTTAATTATTTAAGCTGTAAAAAATTATTTAAAATTGAATACATTTTTAATATATAGTACCATGAATTGAAGTTAAAGTATAAATATCAGAAATCGAATTTATAAAACTTTTATAAGATAATTTATTTAAATGTGATTTATACCCATGAGATTATTCAAAACAAATATAAAAGTATTTGAAATGAAAATATAAAACATTTTCCAATGTACGATATGTTTGAATTAAAAGAATCGTACAAAACATATATTTTATAATTTAAAACTTTTAGCAACTGTTAATATTATTTATTAAGTTAAAGGAATCGTCTATCATTATTTATATTTTATGAATACAAATTTTTGTCACTTTTATTTCATGTTGAAGTTATTTTTTTATATTATTGTCTATATCAGTTTCGATAAAAATTATTGTTGGGCTTAATAATGCCATGTTTAAATAAATAATTTATTGAAAAACCCACTAAAATATTTCTTATAATATGAACAATATTAATTATACAAAATATGTAATTTCTATTACATTTCAATCGCAACAGATTGTCCAGATTGAAATTTTAAATTACAACAAACGGTTTGAGCAATTAATTTCATCATTTCTATTAAAAATTAACAAAATCATTCCTTCATAAAATACATTTAATTGACAAAATTACATACATATAACATAAATAACAATTTTAATTAATAATTGTAATAAATAATATTGAGATTAAAAAGTGAGCAGCGAGTTTGGTTCCTTGTTTTAGACTAGAAGATTAAATTAATTTAGTCTGAAAGTTAATTGCAGAAACGTCTGTTTTTCTTTCTGTTCGTAGGCTTCTTTGTAATACTCGTATACCTTTATTGTCTTCAGTACTTAGGAAATTTAATGTTAATCTTACTTTAGTGATAAACACCTCACTCTTCAAAGCGTAATTTTTAATTCAATGTTTCTACCTCTAATTAATATTTTTGAATTATTTAATTCAACTTTGAATTCGTCTATATATTTTACTATTTTTACTGAACTCGACTTTACATGAGATTTTCCTTTTTAAGTTCATTAAAAACTCTTCAACAATAGTGCGAACCTTGTTAATTGTAAGCTCTTCCCGACTTTCATTAATTATTTAGACTCGAACTGAAACATTTTTCCAACTAAGGTGATTAGCAATTTAGTTTAATTCATCGTCGCAATTTCCTTTTTGCTTTGAATAAATTCTGTGTTGTTGTAGCAATGTGGGTCGTTGTAATGTGATTTGATAGATTGAAAGTTTACTGATATAG
>JABFOV010001879.1:0-22534 GCA_022817685.1 Aradophagus sp. ZL-2020 | reverse complement strand
TTTTCTAATGTATGAAAAGTGCGTAAATTTATATAGCTGATATAACCATACAATCTACTTGTGCCAATAACAACCAAATAATACATTTAAATTAAACATAAATATAGTTGTACCGACTATACTCTTTCCTCCGTTTTTTTTTTTTTGTTGTAAAAAGTAATAAAAAAGATATCTTAATGATGTTCGAATTATAAAAAATATACACTTTAATTGAAAAAATACGTTCACATGATTTTGACAATAACATTTTTTTGCATGCTAATTAGTCTGAATTTAGATGGCGCGAAAATGAAATTTAAATGAACTGAGTTGGCCTACACTCTATAATTTTTACTATTTTACTTCAGGTCTGTTATGATGATAAAATTCCTGCACAAAAAACTGACAATAATATAACAATTACATTGTGATCTCTTTGATTTAAAAAAATTAGTTTTGTACACATACAAATTCTTTTTTATCGTTTTATTAATATAACCAGCAATTTATAAAAAGATTATGAAATATTTATTGTAAACATGTCTGGAAACAATAATTATATTTGTTTGAATATAAACAAAATTACTATGAAAATAGTCTATTACATCGATTTGCGGTGTTCCGTTATAAATTATATAAAAAAGTAATGAAAGAGTTTTTGATAAATAGGATCTTATAATAAATCACGCGTTATTATACTTCCTCAAAAGGAATCCCTCAAATTCTGTACTTTGTAAAAAAAATCATACGAATTTCTGAGAGTTCTTTTTTTATACATTTATTTAAATAAAACAGATTCGTAACATTTGATGTCTAATTTATCTAGTGATTTATATGTATTGAGATCTTGGCTAGCAGATAACTAATTTTTTACAAATTTTTTTTAGTTTTTTCCAGGTGTCTCTTTTAACTGATGTCGTATTGTACAAACTACAGTAGAAGCTCTCCTAGCTAACGAAATAAGAAGTGACTTAACCCCGCTTCTCTACGCGCCGCGACTTGACAATAACAATTGGTTGTTTTGGTAGGAATCTCATCGGATGTACTGATTTTACAAAAAAAAACAGACATGTTATTGTGTGTAATTATATTGGCTTTTTAAATAATTGTGTTTATTAAATATAATTAAATAAATGAAATAAACCTGCTCAGAAGAGGCAGGTTATTTTATAAAAAAAAAACTGAATTATATATTTTTTCTAATGAGAATTCAATTTTTTGAAAATAACCTATTTTAAAAAAAGAAAAGTAGATATTTTATTGTTTATAATTAATAATTTTTTATTAACAATTTTGATTGTTAATGATAATAAATATTTGTTTACATCATTTAAATTACCCAATTTCTCAAGTAATTTAAATTGTTTGCTTCCAATATTTTGAAACCGCCGCCCAAATTGAGATTATATATGTAAAAGTGAAGATACAAGATTGGGGGAGAGACTTTAGCTAAGCAAATAGTTTTTAGTAAGATGAGTGAATCGTTAACCAGGCGAATGTAAGCTAGCCGGGATTCTACTGTATGTGTACAACATCTAAAAAACATAAATAATAATGATTAAATAAGAAATAAAAGAAGGCATCATCTAAACTTGCATCAAATTTTACACATCTTTAAATTTATATAATTTTGTTCCAAATAGTTATATATAGCTTTGAGTACTGCACCGCACGTTTTTAAGTGATGCGCTACGGAAAATTTCAAACTCCGCAGCTTTGAGTAATATCATCTCACTTTAAAGATATGCAGCGCAATAATCCGAAGTGTCCTTTATTTTACGAGTGGCTTTTATTAAAAATAACAAAAAATTTGTGCCTCCCCTCCGTCATCGGTTAAATTAAATACTGATTTTTTATAGAAAATTCTGCAACTTCAAAAGTTTCTGCAAACTGTAAGAAGGAACTACTAATCGGATACCATAAGAAAGTAAAAAAAATGTACAAACAATTTTTTTGTAGTTTAAATTGACGAGGAGGGTTGGACTGTAAGCAAAAAATTCGAGAATTACCGAGAAAGTGATGTGCTTGAAGTTTTAAACGTTTATTAGTAAACGAAAATAAAATCTAATCCAATTTTCTATACAAAAGTAATAGTATTTTTTATTGAATAATTTTGCAAGAACAAGCTTAAATATGTTCATGTTTTAGTAAGTAAAATTTTCATTTCTGATTGCAAATTATTTTCTCAAATGATTTTTAATTAATTTTCGTTTACTAATAAACGTTGCAAACTTCCGATGCATAGAAAGTGAAGGATCATAGACCAAGAATACGTGAAAAAATCGCGTTTCATAGATAACTAGCTGAATCTTTTTCGATTGATGGACAGTGTTCTTTCAAGCGTGATTTCAAAAGTATGGCGACCTACAATAGTTGCCGTCGTGCGTACCACATTTTTGAACATGTCTAAAAAAAAAAGAATATGAGAAAAGGTAATCACTTTATTTTACATATAATCCAATGACACAAAAAAATAGCACGTTTAAATGTGTCGGGCAAACTGATCGTGACGTCATATTGATATTGGCCACGGAAAAGAAAGTGTTTCATTAACGTGGCAACAAAGTCAAGTATAAATTAAGTAGTTACCTTTTTTCATATTCTACTTCTTTTTTAACATGTTCAAAAATTTAGTACGCGCACGGTGACACTTGCAGGTCGTCGCATACTTTTGAAACCACGCTGGAGAAAACACTGTCTATTATTAGACAAAGTTTCAGCTAATTAGTAACTTTATAAATTATAGTTTATAAAGTTATATATAAATTTGAAAATGTATAAAATTTTATACTAGTTTAGTTAATGTTTTTATTAGTTGTAGTTTTATGTTTAGTTTGACTAATTAAACATTCACTATTTATCATTCCGAAATACCAAATTATTTACTGAAATATAAATGTTATCTGAAATTAACGTTTCATGAAATTGTTTTCTGAAATACAAATGCTAATTGAAATATAATGTAAATCGATGTGACATTATATTTTTATTATCTTTTAATTTATTGCCACTTTTCTTTGCAGAGTAAGATTGAATATTATTTGAGTTGAAATATATTATAAGAATTTCTAATCCTGAAATAGATAAGTTTTTATTTATTATGAAAATTGTTTCATACAATTCATTTTCGTTTCTTTTTTGATTTTTCTCTTCTTAATAGTTCGATTATCGTATCATAATTTTTGGCATCAGATCAAGATCAGATCAGATGTGTTCATCCAAAAATTATTCACATCATCGATTGCGTTACATGTAGTCAATCATTTTGATATGTTAATTTTTATTTTCCTAATTTTCTCTCTATGCGTTTCTTATCCAAATTCATTTTTGTTCCAGCATCAAATGTATCGTTAAATTCAAATAAAGCTACGGGAACAAATGAAATATTAGAAAATGGAGCATCAATTGAGAGTCGAACAGAAAATTCGTTGGTGATAATTCCAGTGCCTGAGAATAGTAAATCATCGCAAAAAACTTCAGACAATGAGCAACGTGAAACAATAAACACCCCGAATGTTTCTTCAGCACGAGGTTCGAGCAACGAAAAGGAAGTGAATCGAGTTCTAAACAATGCAGGTTAATATATACTACTTAAAATCAACATTTTGAAAAAATATCAGCAAGAATTTAGCAAAATCCTTCCCGCCCTCCACAAACAAAAAAAAAATGAAAAATTGTTACAAAGTTTTTTTTTTTTTTTATGAAAAAGTTCTTTTCTTTTCAAAACAAGCTTTTCACGACAAGCATCTGATATAATATTTGAAGAAAAGATAAATTATATAAAAATCAATTCACAAAATATTTAGTAACATTTCTTAGTTACAAACAATTTTTTCAATGAAAAAATCTTGCCGTCTGATTTAATTCAAACACTTTCTTACGATTTTTCGTTTTAAGATTATCTTTAGAAAGTACACAAATTTCTGATTTTACTGTTTTTAGATACGACAAACGGTGTCAGTTCCTTTATTGACAAAGTCGGTGACAACCTAGAGAATTATATAATTACACTCCAGTTATCTTCGAAGAAATTTAACAAACAGTTAGGTGATAAGACTGATTCAACATCACATGTGCCTGCAAATGCAAATTTCATGAATGATGCTGCAAGTAAGAGCAAAGAGCCTATAATGTTATGCGGTAATGATAATTTAACAAGTCTAGAACAAAATCTTGCGAAATGTATAAATCTCTCAACGTTGATAGACAAGGGAGAAATTGAAACTGCCTCAATACAATTGTTTAAAGTGAGAAACGACTACTCTGAATTAGAAAATATGAATGCTGTCAAAAGTGTTTTAAAAAAAATACCAACTGCGGCTGCAAGTAGCCAGGATTCTATAGCGGGTCTAATTTCCATTCAAAATGGAAAATTCATTGTCAAATCACTTGTTGAAAAAACCTTAACTCAAAAGTACATTACTTTGTCGAATCAGACTCAAGATCAGACACGTTTGATGAGAACAAATCAAATTCAAAATGGAGCGCCAGATGTAGCTTCCACCGTTCGAAGTTCAAATAATTTATCTAACTTACCAATTGTTTATGGTGCAAAAAAATATATAACCTTAACAAAAAGTAGTGCTGTTCAAAACAAAGCTTCTCATGTACCTTCGACCTCTAACAGCACTTTGGTAAACCAGCCTAATGAATTAAGTGATTCATCAAAACAAATTGGAAGCGGTAAACAAGTGAGAGCAAGTTTCAATGATAGTCAAGGACATGTTCCAATATCATCTCTTCAAATTAAATCGGTCATGCAGGTGAATAAATTAGCTAGCTCATCAAAGTTATTAATCTGCCAGACTAGAAAAGAGCACACACCAGAACAAAATTCTGATGCAGTTTCAAATTATAAAATTGCGTTGCCAAACCAACCTAACCTTCAGAATGTACTATCCCAATATAGAAGAAATCAAGTATCTGCAGGAAAAAAAAATATAATACAAATTAATAAATATGGGCCATTATCATATCTTCCTATTAAATCAATTAATCAGTTGCGTGAAACAAATATTTCAAATTCATCAAACGGTCAGGCTGGAAAAAGGCTTATAGCTTTACAGAGAGTAAGTTCTATGCCCAATACAAATTTCTTGCCGAATCCGTGTGTTCGAAACACACAAATAAATAATAATCATAGATCGACTGGAAAACAGTCGGAGATAAGTAGGATACGTACACAAATTCCACATTTAAACTCGCATCCAAAAAATAACTAAATAGTAAATTCGAACATTCGTGATTGTAACTCAATCCCTACGCTAAGAACGTATTCGAAATTACACAAGACAGAACAGAGCAAGGGTAAACAATCAGTTTAATCCTTTTATGGGTTAGCACTTAAAAAAAGACTAAATGAATCGAGATTTTTAGAAATAGTTGATGCAGTATGGTGAGATGGCAAAATGACTCTTCCTGATTGAAATATATGTATTCTTTTTTTATATTTATATTTTTATATTGATAGCGTATCACTATATTATAAATAATACTAGTTTACTTGTGTGATAATTATTAATTTTATTCGATCTATTAAAATATAAATGTTAGAATATTAAAATCAAGGTTATGTTTGGTATTCAAAGTGCTTCAAAACAAATTTAATCAAATAAGATGTTCTTAAGTATTGATTTTGTAAGAGCGTAATCAATTTTTGGCAAGTGTTCCACAATATCGAAGTGATCGATGCCTCTCATCAAAAGGAATTCTACGTTGTCAACGAAACATATGAGTTGCTGTAACATACAAATGGTGCTTATTAATATTTCCGAACTATTGCACTTTAAATTTATCATAATTGTATGTTAATTTACAAACAACATTCATGTTTAATTTAACTGAGTCGAACTATGTTGAAAATTTATATTTAAATAAAAATAAATAAAAATAAATTTAAATAAAAATATGTTAATGTTTGTGCACACACCTTTGTCATTCGTCTAGATTCTTCAACGAATATAGGAGAATCATGTTCACCGACCGTCACCAGAACTTTAATATTGCGAATGTGAGCATCCGTATTTCGAGGATGCGAGCCTTCAATGGGTGCCAGACTGAACTTTGCAATTTCGGTCCTGAAAAAAAGTGTTATTGTAAATATTGAAACTCTTGTGACAAAGAATCATATTTGTATAAGAAATCAAGAAATTTTATATTTGACATTATTTTATGCATAATGTTAAAAATTTTATCTAATTGCCATGTCAAGAAAATTTCTAATTTTTTTTCAAATTTTTTTATTTTAATTACTATACTTTCTGTTTCTGATTGTTATTTCTACAGGGTGTCCACTAGATTTGGAGAAACAAATTCAAGTATGATTCCCGCCTTTTTCCTGCATATTTCCCGCATGAAATTTTACTTTTAAGCAACAACAATTTAAGGATAATACATATTAAATAATCTTTAATATGAAAATCTTAAATTTATCTTAATGCTAATCATGGTTGTCCCAATGCTTGTCATTATTGTTTTGAAAAACTTACTTGTCAACACATGAAGCTGAAAGAGATTTAAAACAAATGACATCTTCTTAAAAAGAACATCAATGTTAAGATGACCAATGGAAAAATTGTAAACAGTTATAAACATTAAGTCGCACTTTCAGCGAATTATTAGAAAGCAGCTCATGAATACGAAAATACCTATCTGTAAATAATATTCATTAAAATTTCAGGAAATTAGATGACAATCGGATGAAAGTACCCAAAACCGAAAATCTCCCGCATTAGAAAAAAATGTGTAGTACAATTCCCACTTTTTTTATGTCAAAATTTTTTTATAGGATAACTCCCGCTTTTCCCGCCGAGTGGACACTCTGTTCTAAGAATTGTTTAAAAAATAGAATGTGTGATTTATTTATTCATACGTATTCATGTTCTTAAACAACAGCTTTTGGAAGAAAAATTAAGAAATTAAGTAATTAAGAAATAAAAAAAAAATTGTATTAAAAGATTTCATTGAAATAGCAATGACATAGTTCTCTCTCTTTGTTAATTTCAATACAAAATTGTCTCTTTACTCGGTTAACTTGATAGCGTTATTAAAACTTGTCGTTAGAAGAGGCTTCAAGTCGTAAAGGCCGCTAATAAGTACAAAGCCTTTTATTAACTGCAAATATCCCATGTTTTCGATGCAATTAAGCCATGCAGTGTCATAGAGGAGACTCCCAGCTAAATGTGCACCTGCGCTGTGCCCGGCGATCCAAACAGATCTGGAAAAGAAAGAGTCGTTACAGTTTTTAAGTGAGTGAAACAACTTCTAAAAACGTTATGAACTTTAGAGTAAATACTGGAGTAGTGTCTATTTTTACATAATTTGAAGTTTGTATTTCGATAAAATTCGTTCAATAATAAGATAGGGACTTGTTGGTCTTCCAAATTTATTAGTTTAATATAATTGCAAAATTTTTTCCAGGTTTTTTCAATTCTCACTTTTAAGTTGAGGTAAGGTTTTTAAAATTTAAAATTGCGGTTGAAAATGTAAGTTCAAATTCTTAATAAGGGGCACTAAAATCCTTTATGTGCAAAGTTTCACGAAAATTCTCACTGCAATTGGTGAGTTTGAATCAATGACAATGTTTGGAAGTGTTCTGTCAATTGACTATAAATTTACGTAAAATTCCAATTGACGATTGTGATTTTGGGTTGATTTTTTCATATACTTTTATCGTTAGATCTCGAAAAATACGAAAATTTATGTTTGTAGTACAAGCGAAGTAAAATAACATCAAATTTCATTATTCAGTATGGAATCAACTTATTAAATGATTTTTATTTACTAAATGGTTTTTATTAATCATTAATTGTTTAATTCAGAAGACATAAAAAAGAATATACATTACAGGAATTTACATTAATGACGATAAATAGTTTAACGTAAATGTTTTTCTATTTACGGTTGTTTCAATCGTCAAATATAGTTTAAAAATTTCAAATTTAAAGTTTTAAACAATTTTATTATAATTTGAAATTTTCATAGTGCTGAACACAAATAGATATAAAAAATTACTCAATTATAAAAAACAATCACAATTGTTTTTCAGATTGTCATGTTACATTAAAAAATCTGCTCAAAATGCGCGCGCGACATTCCTACTATAATAAAAAGAACATAATTGAAAGATCGAACGAGCTTACCTAAGCGATGTTCGATTGAGATTATATGAACTGCCTCGTCAAAATAGATCACCTTCCGATTACTTGTAGTAACGCATAGTTGCTTGGTCCGACCACAAATTTTAAAGCCCAACAAAAAAAATTCCCGCAACGCCATCTGCCATATCACTAGTTACTCATACCACTCCCTAGTAATACTCGTCATTAATTTTAAAGCTGTCAATTCACAAAACATTTTTAGGGAGAGTTTTTTTTTTTTATATGATTTCTAGTATCCATATAGATATAAGTACATATTTATATGTTCGTCTATGGGTGGGGGTGATCTATTCGGACGAGGCAGTTCATATAATCTCAATCGAACATCGCTTAGGTAAGCTCGTTATTTTCGTTAATTGGGATTAAATAATGAGCATCCTTTAGGTCAATAGTTGACATGAAGTCATTTGGTGACACAAGCCGCAAGGCTGTACGAAGATCTTCCATTTTAAACTGTTTTGCTGTAATGAATTCGTTTAATTTCTTAAGATTTAAAATAAATCTTTTGTCACTGTTTGGTTTGTCCACCAGAAAATATGTTGACAAAAATTGTCCTGCACATGGCCTGCATGTCGAGATAACCCCTTTTTCAATCAAAACGTTTATAGCTTTCCGATATTATTGTTGTTCTTCTATAGACAGGTTAGGTTCAGGAAGAATCACTTTTTGAACAACTTCACGGTCAAATGGTGTTTTGTAGCCTCTAATAGTTTCAATGATAAAGGAGTCTGAGGTTATTTTCTTTCATTTATTGTGATAATTTTTAAGATTACCAGCAACAATACTTACCTTCATCGTTGTTGATTCTGGAAGTTCTTTTGTTTTTGCCCCCTGAAAGAGTTGTTTCTCTGGTTGTTTCGGTGGTAATAGCTGTTCTTTTGGAACGCATTGTTTTTTTTCAGGGGGCCCCTCCAGTTTAAATAATTTTGTTTATTTCTTATACCTAATTGTTTTCCAGCCATTGGTTTAGCGATATCTCTAGTTGTCATTTCTGAAACTTTTGTTGCTTTTAAGCGTTCACCTAAATTTGCACCAAATAAAAATTCGTCAACTTTACTTTCGTCAGCAATAACTTTCACTCGAATATTCAATCCAGGTATAATAAAATAGCGTCTTGTCATTGATTTTGTGTGGTGCAGATCTGCAAAAATTTTTCCCGCATCTCCTATGAATGCTATTATTTTTGAGAGTTTGTCTCTTTCTTTTTTGTCCAAGTTCAATAAGCCTGTCATAGCATTTCCAAGCGCACTGAATCCTGCACCCACTTGATTCTGAGTCAATACCTGAAACCCATCCTTCTTAATAGCAATCGGGCCCATTGCTGCTTTTACCTCTATATTTAGGGTTGGTGCTTTTAGTTGCTTGCAATTGGCACTAGGAAGATATTTCTTCAATAGATCTTTTCGCTTTTCACTTTCGATACCATTTACTAGAATGTTTGTCCAACGTTCAGCTATGGCTTTATGTAGTTCAGAACCTAATTTATCATCTTTCGTTGGATCATCTCCAATTAACATCAAAAGTGCATCTTCCAACGTTTCGCTATCTTTAGTCGTCATCTCAGACCCACTTTCATTATTTACCGATTTTTTGGGATCATTATCAGGATTGGCTTCAAGATCGGGACTGATGTTAATCATTAAAACGTCCTCTGTGTTCTCAGATTGAGGAACATCTCGCGGATTGTTCGCATTAATTGTATTGGATGGTGTACCTCGCAGGTTACACTCAGTAATGTCATGTGACATGTCTCGCAGATCATGCTCACTACGTGGTGCGTCTCGCAGACTACACTCATTGCTTTTTTGTCGTATTCCAATGGATCGCTCTTGTCGCGGCGATGTATAATGAGAATCACTACGATGCGAGTAAGCGTATTCTGAACGACTATATTGCAATTGACGACGACCTGAGTGGCTACGATGTGAGCGACTATATCGTGAGCGGTCACGATGCGAGCGACTACGCCGCGAACACCTACCATGTGAGCGACTGCGGCTCAAATAATCATAGCGCGAACGGTTACGACGCGAGCGGCTGCGACAAGAGCGGCTGCAACGCGACGAGCGGCTGCGACTCGAGCGGCTACTCGAGCCATGGCGCGATTTTTTACCATGTGACTGGGTATTGCTATTATGCCGTAAACCTTTTTCCCGTGTTAGTTTTCTTTTCTTTGGCTCGCTAGATTTAGATGATGAGTTGCTGAATGAAGAAGTCGATGATGACCCTGAACTTGATCTCTTGCGTGGTTGCAAGTTAACCTCTCTTTCACTTTGTACTTTTCCCTTACTTTCATTTTCCTTATCTGAATCTGACAAGTCTTTCCTTGATTATTGTAACAATCTTTAAAAGAATTTTTTATTTTTCTATAATTTTCTTTATTTTCTCTATTTATTATTTATTTTATTTTATTATTTATATTATTTATTCTCTCTATTTTCTTAATTTTCTTTATGTGATGTCGTAAATTTTTTTGGAATACCAAAGATAATCTTACTTATTCGGACCGCACAATACGTAATGACGAGTATTACTAGGGAGTGGTATGAGTAACCAGTGATATGGCAGATGGCGTTGCGGGACTTTTTTTTGTTGGGCTTTAAAATTTGTGGTCGGACCAAGCAACTATGCGTTACTACAAGTAATCGGAAGGTGATCTAGAGGACGAGGCAGTGAAATATAATAAAAAATTATTTTATTCTTCATTAGTAATATATAGCGTTTTTTACAACGTGTATATTTTTTTACTTTAATATTTTTAGTTTATCTAATAAATATTTACTTTTTAGATATTTTTGTAGCTTTTAGGGGTCCAGGTTGTCGAGGTGAAATTTATGCCACTGTCAGTAAACCAAAATTTTGATTCCACATTTACCCAATTTCATTGATTCGATGTATTTGTTCAATGATTTTCTAATGATTGGCAATTGACAAAAGGTCAACATTTGGTCATGTGAAGGTTGATAATTTATAGGCTAATTTTTCAGTAATATTTGGGTGAAAAAATTGTTCACATGTTGGCTAATATTGGGGACGCACATAAAAGCAAATATTGATCAACGATGTACACAATATTGTACAAAAATTGAACAATAATGGAACAATAATTAATGTTAAGTAACTAAAATTTACATGTATATACGTACTTGGATCCATTTTCACTTGCTAGCTTTAAAATTTTTTCCACTAGTTTTTGAATTGCAGCTACAATGTCGGTCAAAGTTACTGAAAAATTATGTGACCAATGTAATTAATATCAAAGCTTAATTTTTCATTGTAAAGGTAATACAATTCAGTGGTCTAGGTACTTTTTAGAAGGAATTGTCATTTACTATTTTATAGAAAGTCACAGAAGGTACCGAAATTTTCACAGAAATTAACAACCTTCATAAATACCTGAAGGACAGTAATCGTAGCCAGCGACTATCACTTTTATGCCTTTTGAGACTAAAGAGCTTACAGTAAATCCGGCAAGGTCTTTACTAAATTCTTGCCAGTAGCCTCCGTGGATAAATAAGTAAATTGGAGCGTCTAAAATTGACGTAAATGATGAATAAAACGAAGATGAAGAGTTATAATTTATTTGAATAAATTAAATAAAATATTTATATCCTCTTATAAATATTTATTTTTAGTACCTTTTGGTAAATTTGTTCCATAGATATCGTATTTGGCTTTTTTACCAGGGCCATATGGTATGTTAAGTTCATTTTTTATTGATCGTCTCACTTGTTGCGTCACTGTAATGCAAATATACGGTGTGAATATGCGTTATTCGACATTTATGCATTTTTGACGTGAGCAAAAATAAAACTCTTTGCTCCTCGGGCAGTGAAATCGCTCTCATGTTCTCTGGAGCATCTTTACAGCTCTAGGGTGTAGAAAAGTTCATATTATTGCTTGGTTTTATAATACCACTTAAAGGTATAATTATAGCAACTGCACCATTGGGTTAGTTTTCGTAATTACACTCAATCCTCGCACATGGAACCAAAGCACTGTTTTCCGCTCCCTCACATGGAACATTTCTCCTTCACCGTGTTTCTCCCTTCTACTACACGTGTCTATTTGAGTTCATGCACAGTAAAGCACATGTGCATGCGTTTCTATTTATTCAACTATATTCAATTTTAAACCTAATCTATTATAATTATTCTCTGTATATACAAAATATAACGTTTTATGAAAAATTACAGAACTAACCTACAAAGACAAGCAAATAGAAAATTGAACAGTTCTTATCCGAGTACTCGTTTTATCATTTGTCTTGTCTTTGCAGGTTAGTTTTCTAATTAAAATTGAAATAAAAATATTTAAAATATTTTATCTGTATGTTACATAAAGATTGTTATATTGTTTATTTTGCAAGGGTTAAAATAATTAAAAGTAAGACAAATTTGCAACGACGCGGACTTCTTCCACTAGTTTCAGTTAGTAGTAGAAGAAGTAGGGGACATTAACTGGTTCCTTGTGCTGATTTTACGCTAGTTCTCTGTGCGAGAGATTGAAAAAAAAAATCAATCTTATTATGAAGATCCTGATTCTTTTAACATAAAATTAATGTTCTATTAATGAAAGGATATTTTCTAAACATAAGAAGGAACACTTTAAGAAAAAAATATTCTTATTATAAAGTTATCATTTCTCTCAGTGTGGTGCCACGGAGTTAGTGTCTTTTCAAATTGCAATTTCAAATGATAAAATTAAAACTTTTAAAGATAATCCAGCCAATGTTCAACAATGGAAGAATGATTCGAGCGGTTTAAATTGCAATTTCTTAAACAATTGTGGGCCGTGAAACTGCCAAAGCATTTTTGTCCACCTCAAAAGTTTTGGCAGTTTCTGCATTCGCACAAAAGAAAAGAATTTATTTTTATAAACTAAAAATCATTCTCCCAGAGTGATACAATTGCTGGATTATGTTTATTTTAAAAAATTGTTTAAATTAACAATATTATTCAAAAACACCCTAGGCTAGTAATAAAGGCTTGAAGAATCGCCTTAACATACTTATTCACATCGAAATATTGGTATAAATGGAAAATATTATTTCTACGTGGAAAAAAATTCCTGTGCATAAAAAAGTAATATTAATGAATGAGGTAATTAACGACGAATCACATGATTTTTCTTACACTGAGAAAACGATATACAATATGGATGGTGAAATTTCTAGCATGCTTATTGGTCAAAATAAAACCATCTAGCAATGTCACTGGCTGAAGTTAGTTACAATATGATATCTTAAACAGTTTACTATATGAAACATTGTGCATGTTACAATATGTGTCGTGGCGAGTACAATATAGTTTTCTCAGTGCAATAAATGTCTTGCATTCGTAATGGCACCACCCGTAGTAAAATGTACTTTTGTTTTCTTGGTGTTGAAATACATCACATGTTACAACAATCTCACAAATTTCCATTCTGTCAAATGTGAAGTCATTTCGATATCACTGGGTAATCACTGAGAAAATATTGATTATATGGATTATAATCCATCGCAAAGTATCAATGCATGTTACTCTAGCACTATAAAAAATGTAAATTGTTCTGAAACATTTTTCTAGTTTAAAATACGAATTTATTTCTACGTTTCTTATTACCTTCCACACAAAATTCGAAAAATTGGTCCAAAAGTTCCTTGCTGTTATTATACCGAACACACCATTCACTGGGGGTGTAGTTCTTTTCGTGTTCCTTGAACATTCAAAATTAATACAATTCAATTAAGTTTCTATATATATTGCAATAATTAGTACATTGCCAAATTTTAGGGTAGCTGTTATTTTAGCAAAGTAAAAATTTTGTATCGATGTAGAAATTCAAGTTCTTATAAAGGTTCTTGTGTCGAATTCCTATATAGGATCCTGTGTAGATTTTTTGTTACAGAATTGGTTGTTTGTCTTCAGTGTTCGTTATTCTAAATCTTTATTTTTGATTGAAAGCTATCCCAGTCGAAATTTTCGGTGCTGAAATGGAGAATGAAAAGAGGCTGAAGGGGGCTGAAAAGAGATTATAAAGGTTGAAACGAGGCTAAAAGCAGATTTTAAAGAGGGTAAAAGGAAACTGAAAAGAGACTGCGTCATTGAAATTTCATCCTCCTTTCAGCCTCAACAGTGTGGATAATTCAAAAACTGCAACTTCGAAGCTGAAAGGAGGTTGAAATTATAACGTCTTCGATCTCTTTTCAGCCTACATTCAGCCACTATTCTCGGTTTTAACTCTCTTATTAATTTCAATTTTATTGTCGTTTTAATAATCAAATTGATAAATCAATATAAATTTAATAATACATAGTATATAATTCATAGTCGCGAACATGGTTTATTGCAAATAATTTTATTATATATTTAGAAAATAAATGAATATATTTTTTGTTATCGTCACTTATTTCATTTCGTAATTGCCTATTATTTTCCGTTACTTACACTTATCGGTTTTTTTTTAAATATACTATTTTTACACTAATCTATTGTTACATTTATGAAAGGGAATGTAAAAACAAGGTATAGACATTTTTCGACTGAAGAGGATGAAAGCAGGTTGAAGAAGCTGAAAGGTGGTTGAACAATTTGGATTTTAACTGAGGTTGAAGAGGTTGAAAGGAGGATGAAGAGGTTGAAAGGAGGTTGTACGTAAAAAGAGGCTGAAGAGGTTGAAAAGTAGTCACAAGGCTACTAGAGAGGTTGAAAATTTCGACTCGGGTACCTGAGTCGAAATATTTCGGTACCCGAAACGAGGTTGAAGAGGCTAAAATTTCAACTTTCTCTCAGTCTCAAAACTGTAGATATGTAAAAACTACTTGTTTTAAGGTTGAAAGGAGGCTGAAAAGGTTGAACATTTCGACTCGGGTACCCATCTTCATTCAGATCTTGTGTTAAAATTTCCAGTTAATTCCAAATAAAAATGTACTTTAAAATTAAATCTCCAGTTAATTCCTGATAAAAGTGTATTTTGGAATAAACTGTAATTTGGTAACGCAAATATACGAATAGAAAGCACACTTTTTCGATTAAATAGCCTATGAAACAATCTGGATTCATTACGAAAGTGAAAGTGTGAATGTTTTCATCTAAAATATAGAAATACCTAATCAGGATAGAGCTGAAGAACAGCTCGAGTTTGACTCGAATTTAACTCGAAGTTTCCAAAGCCTAAAAGTCGAAATTTTTGCCTTTCCGAGCTTCCCCGGTCCTCCCCGAACCCGCCTAGCTCAAACCCGCGACTTCCCAGTAAATCCCTCCCATCTGGGAGGGGGCGGAAAAATTAAAACTCGCACCATTTGCGTCAAGGCGTGAGTTTTCTCGACTTTTTGCGTTTTCGAGCTTCCTCGTTCCTCCCCGAACCCGCCCAGCCCAAACCCACGAACCCCAATAGATCCCCGCTCCCCTCTGGGAGGGGGCGGAAAAATCAAAACTCGCACCATTTGCGTCAGAGCGCGAGTTTTTTCGTGCTTTTGCGTTTCCGAGCTTCCTCGGTCTTCCCGAACTCGCCCAGCCCAAACCCACGACCCCCCAATGGTGCGAGTTTTGATTATTCCGCCCCCTTCCAGAGGGGGGAGGATTTATCGAGGGGTCGTGGGATTGGGCTGCGCGGGTTCGGGGAGGACCGAGAAAGCTCGGAAACGCAAAAAGTCGAAAAATCTCGCGCTCTAACGCAAATGATACGAGATTTGATTTTTCCACCCCCTCCCAGAGGGGCGGGATTTATCGGAGGGTCGCGGGTTTGGGCTGGGCGGCTTCGGGGAGGACCGAGGAAGCTCGGAAACGCAAAAACTTTGACTTCCTTGACTTCGCAAACTTCGAGTCAAATTCGAGTCAAACTCGAGCTATTCTTCAGCTCTATCTAATCAGGATAGTTAGGTAAATTGTAGAGTTCTGGCCTGTTGTACGTGAGGGACACTGAGAGAAAAATTTCGGTAATTTTTGTGAAAAAAGGCACGTAAAACTACAATTTTTTATTGTAAACTGAGGATTTATCGCATCATTTTTATAAATTACGATCTAAGATTGTAGAAACTATTCGAGGATGAAAAAATTGATAAAATTCAAATCACGCTATTCACATGTACCGTTTTTGTGTTATCTTTAATTATTTAAATTTGATTGACGACGGTATTTCACAGTCACCCATCCAGCTAGCGATCCACTCCTGAGTTGCTTGACTTGGTATACTCGTCCCTTCCTCACCTCCATCGTTGTAACACCTATATACTGTGCCATGTGTATAAAACGACTCCTTTTCATTTTACTCAAGCTCACCTGCTAGCAATTCAGAAAAACTACAATCTGAGGTAACAGAATTTCGAAGACAATCGAGCGTATGCGTATTTATATTTCTAAATTTTACAACCATTAATTGTAATTTTATTGACTGCTGCTTGCCATTAACAAAATAGAAGATACTATTCAATAACATTTTTACATTCAATAATTTTGAATTTTACAATTATGTCCTCAGTTTATAAGAAACCATTGTAGTTTTCATGAAATATTTTTCGCAGTGTAACGTGTTTCGTTTTCGTATCGAGATTTTTTTCTTCTAAATAAACAATCAATCAGGAACTTTCCTAACAATTTCAGATCGTTCCATAGAGAATTTCATCTAGAAAAAATTCTTTTTATTCGTTAATTTACGTTGCCAAATTACAGTTTATTCCAAAATACACTTTTATCTGGAATTAACTGAATATTTTAGCACGGGATGAAATATCGAATTAAATTATTAATTAATTCAAGCAATAAATTTGCACAGTAGATTAATCTACTATTAAAATCTAATTACGCAACATTTACGGGAAGTTGGCGATTGTAATGACTGTGAAGTCACGTAAACAATTCTTAATTGTAGAATTTGCTGCTAAACAGAAAACTTGATACTTTTTACCATAAATGTACGAAACATTACAAAATTATTAGTAAAATTTATATTAGGCATCATACTGCCATCTGGCGTACCAGTCAAAACAATCAATTAAGTTACCGACTGTGAGTGAATGTTAGCCGCCATAGGACACAACGACAACTACTGAAAAGCAAAGGGAGAGTTTGACAAGTTCAAAATATTATGAAGGTGTGATGTTTTGTAATCGTCAAATTATTTTCCAACGTGAACAAATTAAACTTTGTTGAGCACGTTTAAAAAATTCACAGTAAGCTGTGTAATTTTTCAAACGCATGTGTTTGTAAGCATGTAAATGCCTTTAAATTTGACGTACTTAAATTCGACATTTTTAACTTATTCTACGATGAACAGTAAATTTTCATTGAAATATAGTTACTTTTTTGAACCGTAATTATTTACACTTTAGACCGATTTACTATACTTTTTATTCTTAAAAGAATGTGAATGTATCGAAATATTTTGACATTTATGTTTAATTTTATAACTCAAAGAACAATTGTCCTTGCAAAAGGAAAGTAGAACGTTAATCGTCATTGATACGACTCGAATGGCTGCGTTTATACGGTGTTCATTATATTGAACACCTGACATTTACATACCGTGAATGTTGGAACTATTTTATACATGCTTATCTAAATTGTCGCGATTAGCTTGATTACAATTTTGATATGTGCAGTTTAGTTTATAATATATCAGTATGTTATTAAGAGTCGAAATTACAAACTCTTAAAGTAAACATAAAAAAAAATGTCAACTAGTTTTTTCGAATAAAAAAAAAAAAAAAGAAATTATATTGATAATATTTGTTATGAAATTTCATCAAGATATATTTCTTTATAACATAACAATTTCTACAAAATGTAGAATAAGTTATTTTAAAATTCTTTCGAATATTAAAATTTAGTGGTGTAAATAAGAACACTTAATTAAATGAAATTTTACGCGTTTTTTTTAACGTTTGTAGATTCAGATAATAAAGTAATTCTTTATTTTAAATGATTTCATCAATCGTGTTGTAAAATAATGTCATACTTTTTTTAATTCGAGTATAAAATTTATTAATTTAAATATATAAATAAAAAAACAATTTGCATGCTATTCTTTATACTGTAAATAAAAAATAATTAATGTCATTAAAAATATTTTATAATTTTGCAAAAAATATTCAGTTTTTGATATTATTATAGATTTACCTTAAAGTCAGTACTTTCACCTGTTCCAACATTTTAAGAGTATTGATATTTTTAACGCACCCTACGCACATCGACACAGTTTATGTATTACGTTTATGTATATTGCTTGTTACAAACACATATTGTTGTAGATAAACCACATTGTTCATTAATTATAAATCATAATATAATAAAATCTATATTGTTCATACAGTGATAATATATCGTAATTAATCTTTAATTTTTATTTCATTATTAATACGTAAATAGATATGCATTCAAAAAAAGATTTATAAGCGTTGTGTAACAGTTAATATTTTATCACAATTTTGTTTTCAATACATAGTTTAAGAAGTGATAATTATAATTTAAGCAAAGAATTGTTGATTTTATGACATGCATCTAACTGTCTTATCAAAACTTTGTGGCAAATTCGCATTATCATGTAAAATGTTCATCGAATAAGTTGAAAATCGTTAGTAAGCGAGCGATAAGAACAGGTGCAAGTGCTAAAATATTAATTACGAAAAATAAAAAGTTGTTGCTACACGAAAAAGTTGATAAAATTGAATAAGAAATATTTAAATTAGAACATAGTAAACTAAGAAAAATATTCGCGATACATTGCTTAGTATTTTGTTTTGCTTTTACGGAAATTAATATGAATATTTCAAAACAATGAGAAACTTGTTATCTATTGAGAAAACATTTTGTCATTTTAAATACAATTTATTAAGAATTTGAATTAACGTTTTTTACGTACAAAATCAAAACAAAAAATACAAAGAATGTAAATAAATAATAAATAAGCAATTATATCATAAGTATAATAATTACGTAAAAATAATATAATATCCTATAATGTATAATATAATATATATAGTATATATTTAATGTGATAATAAACAAAAACATAAAAAAATAAAAATTCAACCAATAGAGCTAAGAAAATTAAAATAAAATGATTATTAATAATTTTACTGAACATACACTCAGTGACATCTCGAAGTCAAGTATGATTGCAGGACCAACGCACAATTAAAGAATAAATTAAAAATCAAAGTAAAGAAATGAAAAAATTGAACGATTTGAAAAGTATGAAAATATGTTTTGAAATTTGCGGCACGCCGACGTACACAACGCTAGACTTTGTCACGGTGCTACTGTCACTCGCGCATATATCGAATCGCGATTTATGTGATAATGCAAGGCAAACATTATGCTGCGTTTACACGCAATTTCTATTGTCTCGTTCACAACCGACGACAATTTAAATAAAATTGCTAATATGCTCTATTCTATATAATTGTTTGGACCAAATTGTTAAATGTTGTAATTTTCATGGTAAACATTAAAACATAATTAGTGGCTGGTGTGATTCGATTCGAATTAAGAATGGTATGATAATTGCCGTTTTCAATTGCAGATACCGAAAACGTTAAACAAGCGTTACGAAGCCGTCGAAATTTGTGGGAGAACTTTGAAGTTCTTACGAAAGTGCGACTAACGAAAACCGGCAGAATAATAGAGAAGGGCCAGAGAAAAAGAAGACTTCTGGGCTACGCTCGGATTTTACGGTCGCTCCTTGTAAAAACAGTGAGTCTTGCCTTTTTGCCGCAACAGTTTTGTTAGTTTTGAAATTGAAAGCAGATTACGTCTCCTTATCGTGAATTTCATTTTCAATTTTAAGTTTGAAATATGCTGGATAAAATATAAGATTATATTTATGTATGTATAACAAAAATATTGACACGCAAGAAGTTCACATTATTGAATAATAACATTTTTTGCTGTGCAATTACTGTCGCAGATTTGTTTTGAAATTGAAATGAAATTTTATTAAGTTTTTGATAAAATTTGTTAATATCCTCAGGGAAAAAGCTTATTAACCCGTAAGTAGGCGCGTTATAGTCATTTTGACCGACAAAACAAAGATAACTGAGTGGCGAGTTTGTTGATAAACAAGGAGACACAAGAAATGCGCGCCCACTCACGGGTTAAGTACAATGAAAAATATTGTTTCTTTTATTAATTAGTTGATGATGTATTAATTTATTTATGTCGTTATTAATTAATTATTGATTAACTCACTGAGTCTCATGGCGAATCCCCTCCATTTACAAACATATCCTTTTTGTACATAAACTTAGAGCGCCAAATTTGAAACGCGTAAAAACTCTGAATGTAAATGGCTGACCGAAGAGTACCCTACTGCTTGCTTTGAGCTGATTGGATAGTAGTACACACGCGACTAAACGCACGTACACTACTATACATTTCCCACTCTTCGTACACGGAGATTCCTGAAGACTCTTGAGACTTAATCAGTTAATTAGTTATTTTTATTATTATATTTTACATTTTCCCGTGTTTAACCTTCGTCGCTATGTATGAATCATACAAATATATTGCTAACTCTTATTTTCCTATTTTGATAAAACATAGCACCGAGTTACAAGATCGAACACGTTAGACCGGTACCTCAGACATACTTGAACACTATACCTTCTAAAATGTTTTGAAGAATTATTATGTGAATGAAGACATTAATTTTTGAAACTAAAATGTTTTTCTTCCAAATTAAAAAGTTTATAATTTTATGCAATGTTTTTCTCGGGCATTGTAAATAATAACGTCGTTACTTGTAAGGTGTTAGACAAAAACGTAACCAAATTTAAACTCTTTCATCACAGTGCTGTGTTTTTAAATTTGCAATACTGTGCCGTATGTTACATGGTTCACATCAGGGTCATGTTATATGAACTTTGTAAGGATCATTTCAGGCAGCCGTTTCACACACTGAGAGAAATAGACTATTATGGTAACATTCTAGACTGTAAAGTCTGATTGTTGAAAGTAGATTGTTACAGTAACAATCTAGGCTGTTAAAGTAACAGTCTAGAGTTGAAAATAGACTGTTATAGTAACCGTCTAGACTGTTAAAGTAACAGTCTATACTGTTACAATAACAGTCTAGATTGTTACAGCAACAGTCTTCATAGCATTATGTCGTCATAACGATTATACCGCTTTCGCAATGAAAGAAACATAACCTGAAATTTAACAATCAAGATTGTACAGACATAGTTTGTGATTTGTTGCAGTCAAAGACTTTTTACGAAATACTTCAGACTGTCTACATAACAGTATATATATCTCAGTCCAATAATGAGAATCAGTGCCCTATAGGGTTTGTGTGCTTTATCGGATATGCTTTTAATAGGGCATAGGTGATGTACACCAAATATGGACCACATAATTGATACGACAGCAATAATTCATTTCTACTATGCTGCCAGAACACTGAAAATATTTTTTGAATGCTACACCAGTTAGTTATATTTACCATATTAATAATCACTAGACAAGAAGTCACATGGAATATCACGGGGGGGGGGGGGGTGTTGAATTCGAAATCGGATGAAACTTTATGTAAGCCTAGATTTTTAAAGTTTTTCCCGACGAATTAGTTTTTTCTGACGCTTATATATTTTATATGATATAAGTACGACATACATTATATTCATCTGCATGTCATGTTCTATTATTTTATGCTTATTATATATCACATTAAGGTGATTCCTCAAGTCTAGTGCCACGGAGTTAGTGTCTTTTCAAATTACAATTCCTAATAATAAAATTAAAACTTTTAAAGATAATCCAGCTAATGTTCGACAATGAGAGAATGATTCGAGTTGTTTAAATTGCAATTTCTTAAATAATTGTGGGCTGTGAAACTGACAAAGCATCTTTTTCCACTTCAAAAATCTTGGCAGTTTCTGTATTCAAAATAAAAATCATCCCCCCAGGGTGATACAATTGCTGGATTATATTTATTTTACATAATTATTAATTTTAACAATATTATTTAAAAACCAATAATCTAGTGACAATGATTTGAAGAATCATCTTAAGAATACCAAGTTTTTGAACGTGTTTCTTCATGTGTTTTGAAATAAAATTTTAACACATTTTAGAAGCTTTAACATAAATATCTGTAGATGTTCTAATATAGAGCGTTTTAAATTAGAAAAAAAATGTGTTTTATTTTTAAAAACTTCTTTTTACAGTGAAAATAACATGTAATGTCTCGTAATAAACGTTCATAAAATAAAGATATTAATAGGGTATTTCACTTCAAATGAGTTGAAAGTTGGAATCCTCAGCCAAACGCGAAGTTTACACTCAAGCCGCATACTGATCAATCGCATTCAGCATAATTTTTGGGATTCCCTGGATAATGATTAGCAGTCTTTCATAACTGACATATGCAAAAAATTTTATTATTTAAATCTTGACGCGTATATAACGTATAGC
>JABFOV010001878.1:0-22535 GCA_022817685.1 Aradophagus sp. ZL-2020 | reverse complement strand
CGTGAGCCAGCCTTTTGCCAGACATATGCCATACTGTTGCCAGGTTATATATTCTGACAACAGTATGGCGTGTACCTCGCTTGCGACCCAGACTTTTTACCACACTGACGCCAAACTCATGTCAAACTAATACCAGACTTGTTTTTTTCACGCGGGATAATTATCCTGCGTTTTGTACCAGCGTTTCGTAACATACATTGACATTAAAATAAACTACTTTTAATTTAATTATATATACCTATTCGCCCAACTATATTGGCCATTAATATTCAAATGACGATACGCGCAAAGTGGCAAGTTATCGAACTTGGAAGACTTCAGTTGAAACGTGCTTACTGACGTGACATTAATTAATCTCTTGGCGTATTCGATCTAAATAACCTGACAATTGTTGCCGACACTTAGTTTGGATACAATGGTGGAATATTGCCGAACGGTGTCATAAGTTATTGCTTACTATCAAGGTAATACAAGAAACTAGCAAGTAAAATTAATTTACCAGTTTCTGTAACTCTTTACTCCCATTCGCAGTGACGTTGATAGTTGGTGTTTGAGCGACTGTTGTATTTGCATTGTATAATTTATATAAATCTATAGACGGTGTAAATCATGTTTTAATTAAAATTATTTTTTCTATTTACTGAATCTTTTACATCTGCGTTTGTTGGAATTTTAATTGTTGATTAACAAAATTGTTTCTAGCTTGAATTCATTGTAAAAAATTTGCAAACTTTTGCACATTGAATTATGGATGATTTAAAACGATTATTACTGAATTTTAAAACAGAACAGTTTAACTGCATGTTTTTCTTACAAAAGTGTCCCTTAAGTAATGTTAATATTTACCGCAACAATAATTAAACTTAATATTTAACTGACAATATTAGTTTTGTAAATTTCACTGTTAAGTTTCAAGCATTAAAACGTACTTGAATAATCCGTAAATCTAAAAAGAGGATGGGAAAGAACGAGCATTTGTTGAAATATTTTATAATTTGTAGAACGGTATCGACTGATAACGCCCTTGATACGCGAACAAAATCCCCGTACTTCATTGCCGCTAAAAACGACCTGTTCAGATATAAAAAATGCATTCAGCAGCGCAATCCGCGATGTTTTCATTTTTAATGTATTTTTTGTATACTTTTTCTACATGGCAGACAAGCAAATTTCGTATAGGCTATTTGGCTAATGGACGGATAAAGAGTTGTATCAACAGTCTTTGACATTTTCAATATTGTAAAGTACGTCATAAGGTTTTGATAACGTCGCCAAGCTTGCCAAGTTGGACCGGTTCATCTGTCATCTCTTACCGCGATTTTCGAATGTGACGTTGATTTTTGATTTCTTGATTTTTTTTCCCCTTTTAAAAAACTGAATGTGTAGACATTCTTCCTAAATTTAAAATTTTATCAACACTCGATGGGAAAAGATTAATGTAGAACAATTAAACATCTCTTTGACGGTTCTTGTCTCAAAGGTAATATCAAATTAAAAAAAAAAAAGAAAAAAAAAAGAAAACACTTTTATGAGACAGAAGGGGTGAATGGAATATAGTAACAGATTAATGATTGAATAGGGTCAGACCTTGGGAATGTGAAATAATTTTTCATAATTTGGACTGTAAACTGTACTTCGTTAGGCAGGTGGTCCAGAGTGCTGAAAAGTGTATTGTGAAAAAACTCGGGTTCATTAAAAATAATTGGTTTCTCTTTTTCGGCCTTTATTTTTCAATTTCGTGTAATTTAGGCAGGTGTCAGAATAAAGAATAGACTTTAATGACTTTATTATAGCATCGATGAAGACGAGCGGCTGTTGTGACTTGTTTTAAATGCTTTAAAAAGATTGCCAATCTGTGATGACACTATTGGCTATTAAGTCATAGTCGAAAATTGCCTCTGAATTGTGAAAGTTGATTACACCATTTAAAAAAGTTTGCACGTTCATTATTTTATGTTTTTTCTTGTTTCTTATTACTTTTTTTTTTTTTCATTCGTTTTACATTACATTATACACAGAGAAAGAAGGATGTTTAATGATTATATACAGAGTCGTATAAAGCAATTACAGTTGAATTTCAAAAATTATAAAAATTGGTTTCTTTTTGAAAACAGTATCGATTAAATTGCATAATTTGTTTAAAATCTTACAAAAATCTACTTTCTTTTACATTTTTTTACAGTTGTGTAATAAAACAATCATATGATAAACGTATATCGGTATAGTACCAGTGATCGTTGTAATGTGTAACGATCCTAGTAAAATCAGTATAAGTTACTATTATCATAGTAATTTTTACTACAATCACTGTCAATTTTACTACTGTTTTTCCAGTATTATGCCACGAGCACTTGTGCTAATGAGAAAAGTGTAGATATCATATTCGTTACAAACAATAATTTTTCATAGATACGTAACTTCAATAAAAGGGGGGGGGGGTGTCTTTATCCTTTAACGCGTCAATTTCGTGGTACATTTTGAGTGTAAATGAGGTGAAGGCAAAAACGCTTGCCAAAGGTTGATGAGAAACAAGGCAAACGGTCGGAAGAAAGGTGAGCGCCGACAAAGATACCGGAGTGGCCCGAACGAAGTTCTGAGTGCAAAGACAAGAAGCTCGGGCCCCGGGGGAGAGAGGTAGGGGAGCGGGCGGCCGAGGGGGGCGAGAGGCTCGGAGCACACATTCGGCGACTGATTGTGCGCGTGTGCTTGTGTGTGCGGGGGAGAAGGGGGGGGGCGGGCGGGAGGGCCGGAGGGCAAGGGAAGAAATGGAAGAAAGGGAGACAGGTATGGCCGGGTATGCACGATGCACGTAGCGAGATAACTGCTTTCGCGGAGCCTGCTATCATGGCACTCTAATTACCAACCATTACACCCGACGAGAGAGAGACCGAGTGCCTCGGAATTGTTGCGTTTTCTGTCTTTCTGACTGCTCTCGACCACCGAGGCCGCCGTGCCCTGTGTGTGACCGCACCTTTAAACGCGGAATTAATACACCGCCCGGTATTTATTTCGCCAACGAATCTCGCCTGCTTTTCCATTATACGCGCCGCCGTGGCAAACGAAAAAATTTCGACATCCGGGGCTGTTTATCACGCGACATCCACACTTTGTCAAACATTGGGCAGCTCGGGCTTAAGTCGACGTCGACCTTGAATGTCGGGTCGTTGCTGTTGAATTACGCTGGTAATATTAGCAGTGATCTTTTAATTTTTTTCTAAACGCAATCGTATACATGTTAGGTTGGGTTTAATTAAAAGGGGTAGGTTGGCGTGAGAATGATTACACGTAGAGAAAAATTTAATATGTGATGGAAATACGAAAATTTGATTATTTAGTGTTGATTTGGGTCTTAAATATACACACATGTACTGTCTATTGTCGTTTTGGTGTTTTCTTATATCGTTTTATAATGAAATATCTGTATTTCATCTAATATAAGAATTGAAGGAAAATGCAAATTAAAGTAAATCAGGATAAAAAATAGTTTTATAATGAAATTAACATTTTTCCGGGTTTAAATTTGTTGAAAACGTTAAAAATTTGCTGCACATGAGTTTTCTGTGGTACAGTTATAATTAAGCAGTAAATAATAACATCGATTGATGAGAGCAATAATTTTATTAGCATTATTATAATTAAACCAGCTTCTTTTATTTACGTACATTGAATTGAAACACATAGAAAAATTTTCTTTTTAAATGTGTTTATATAATTGTAATAATAGAGCTTAAGTTATTCTAGGATGTTAATGTCATATTTGCATTAAAGCTTTATTATATTAGTGTGGAATAATGATAATTATCCGTGAATTGCGCATATTGTATCAAAAAGAATATTTATGGTTCATTGTAACGAAGCAAGCAGTTTATATAGATTCATATTGCTATTTGTGAACCGAATTAATGGAAATGAATTTATACAATGCGAAAATAAGCAGGAATCGCTTGACTATTGCCAAACAATCTTTTTTTAAAATACTACATTGGAAATGTTTTTTTATCGATCCGATAACGTTTCGCTAAACGTGCATTTGAATTTGTAGGAAAAAACATTGCAAATGTGCTATACACATGAACATTATTTCTCTATATGCTAATTTATACATGTAAAGCGAGATATTATTCAAATTACATAAGTTTGTACGACACTGAAATACAAAAAGTAAGTAGTATATAGAGAACGATTTATTTATTTAGAAAAAGAAACACTTTAATTTACAGCAGTTTCCAAAGTTAGTTCCCTTTTCTCATTTTAATCCAACGTTCGAAACTTTGTAATTATGCAAAATAACTGTAAAACCCTTAAGCTTATCATTGATCGTTTGTTTCGTGTGAAGTATATGGAAATTTTATGACTCTTTTTTTCTGTGCATGCTGTGCCCTGTGAAGATGTTCGCTATATCCTTAATTGAACAATCTGGGGATTCGAGGGATTCGATGGAAAAGTTGCGTGGATTTAATTGCCGGAGTATGGTGAAGACGGAGGTTGGATTAATGGAAAGTTAGGTCATTGGGGCGAGGAGAATCAGTTTCCGAAATACCGAGGTGTTTTTTTCTTTTCTTTTCGGAGGGACACTTTTGTTTAATTGCTAGCTTTAGTAACTAGTGTCCATGACAAAATATGTTCTTCAAGTTTCCAACGTTTCTTAGTGAACGAAACTAAAATCTGATGTAATTTTCTTCGTACAAATAATGGTAATTGTTTTTATTGAATAGTTTTACAAGAAGATGCTGGAATATTTTAATAACTGCGAATATAATTTTGTTCGTTTTTGATTACAAAATATATTACTAAGTTATACATAATTAATTTTCGTTCATCAATAAACGTTGGAAACTTCAACTTCATGACAAAATGACATTTTCACACTCGTACAAAAAATCGTTACTTTGTACACTCGTGATTTCGTCACATTAAGCATTTGTATATTAGTGCGTTATAAATTTCGTTGGTAAAAATATTATCTTCACTTTTTGCTTCCTGCAAACTATTGTTAGTGTCACAAGAATTTCATCACGAGTTTGTGCTTGTCGATGACAATTTGGATAATGTTACATGATTTATAAAAAAAAAAAAAAAAAAAAAAAAAAAATAAAAGAGTCGTTTTACTTTTACGTTTTCGACAAGATAATGTAATCTAGGTATAAATTACGCGATAATCGTACATTTGCATATTGGATTGTACATCTTATCAGCATAATCGTTTACAACGATAATAAGTTGTAATGAAGGGAAAGCAAATTGAACGTCTTTGTGAAATGATATCAAGAAGTGAAGTGTCTATAATGTAAATCTGTTGGGAGCACAATTTCCACGTTTTAACAAATATTGTTCCACAATCGTCGGCTCTCTGATTATCGAAGCCTCACAATGTAACAATATAACAAGTTGCATGTTTCGCGCTCATTGGTTCTCCTTTCACATGAACTTTGAGAGGCATATATACACGAGTCGTCCTCGTTTGGCGCAGCAGTCATAGCTTAGAGAGTACAGGAGTTCTTACGTTACGATCGCAAAAGGCTAATTAGCTTGTGTTTAAACGAGCGAGCCCTCTCGATTGAAACGTATGATCGTAGGTGCAGAATTCATCGTTTTGTGATTCGTTGTCGATAACTTGAGATACGCGAGAAAAATGCTACAAACACGGCCTCTTTGCGGGGGGAGGATTTGTAAGCCCGTTCCAAGCTGGTTTTTCACTTTTCTTCGCATTCTATATACATTATGATGTAGACGAAATTTCCAACGTTTATTATTAAACGAAAATTATTTTAATGCAATTTAACAACATATATTTTAATTAGAACTGAACAATGGTGTTCTACAAGTTGACTATATTGATAATTATTCTTGTCAAATTATTCGATAAGTTGCATCGTTTATAAATATAGGAAAATGTATTAGATTTAATTTTCGTTTACTAGTGAACGTTGGAAATTTCAAAAGTATCAATTATGAGCTTGAATACTTTGATCGTATATTCAGGAAGTTTGCAATGCTTTGTTGCAATTAAAGCTATTATCAATTTACAATCGAAAAATGCGTTTTTTAACGAAAAATAGTACGTGGAAACATAACTGTTTTTCGTTTATTGAATATTTTGTGACAGAAGAAACGTTGTACATTTTTGCACGTGTCCTTTTATACTAAATTTGAATATTTTTTGAAGATTGAAATAATTTTCAAAAATTGTGTATACATTATTCTTTAGAACGTAGAGCTTGAACATTAGTTGAAACTTTGTTTCAAGTAATTTTACGTGAAAACGTTAACTGCAACGACTACGCTAATGCTGAAATCTTGTGGTAATGATCTTCGAAATTAAGTGCCGCTAAAAGGAAATTCGAGAACGTGATCTTAACATATTTTAAAATGTAGCGTTTATGAAATTCATAGTTCATTTCTTAAAACTACAAAAACGGCGATAAATTAATGGTATAGATTAACGGTAATAATTCAATTTCACTGATAAATTCAAACAGTGGTTAAAATTTGATGAATGTGAAAAATCCTAAAGTCAGCGAAATCGATTTTTAAACTTTGTTTGACTGCTCTATTTACATTGTCCGCCGATGTAACTGCATACATGTAGCAATTAAAATAATTTATTTAATTCCCTGACATACTATTGAGAAATAATTGACACGCTAATAAGAACTACAATTTTTCAACCACAATTATGCTCTCAACATCGCCAAAAGATTGCGTTCGGGTTCTTATTCAGAGCCACGGTCACCAATCCAGCTAACGTGATATGCATGCGTGGTTACACAAATATAATTCGACTATGTAATTAATTCAAATAGTAATTCAGTGTATCTCCTTCTCGACACACAATACATACACGTATACATATTTGTGTGCGTAATGATAACTAGGTCTTATGTGCACGACATATAATCCAACGCGATTGGTCGGTTCATGCATAAGAATGCATCACTAATTAACCGCGCGTATTGGTCAACCGGGCAACTATTTAATTAGATTAGTTACCGGCGGCGTACTATGAGAAAGCGCTCGCGAAGTTAATAAACACGCGGCTTCTGGCAATCGTGAAGCATTTTATTCGCCAACGAAAGCCCGCTCGCGATCGAGGCATTTTCGCGCACACATTTTCGCGGAAAAATTCCTCGCGCAGTCAACGTTCCAAGCTGATTTCATTTGTTGTTTCGCTGCAAAGGTTACTACGGGGTAAAAAACATTTTACATTTTACCAGGTCCGGTCGTACGTTTTGTATCTAATCGCATTCCCGGCATGCAATTCGTGATAATACTAATGTGAACTGCGCGTTGCTCAATACCGAATGCCGATTGCCTTTCGTTTTTATTCTCTTTGGCAGTTTTCCCGTATCACTCCAACTGTGGCGCTACCTGCCGGCGATTAAACTTAATGCCCCGATCTCACTTCGCCTCGTCTCCTCGTTTTTTTTACTCAACGCAACCGCTTGTCTTTAACTCCTGCATGTACGGAGACGTAATTACAATGTCCTAGATGTTATTTCGTTGTTAAGCTTTAATGTGATATCAGGTACGACCACAAACGCGCAATTCATTGCGCATTTTCGAATTAGACATTTTAATCGGAATGAGTTCTTTAATCAGTCTTAATTAAAATATTCTAATGCAGTTAATTATCGGCGTCTTTTTTCGGGCTTGTGTATGGGAAACATTCGATAAGTTAATTAAATTGTTTGACAGGTTAATTTGTTTTGCAAACAGAGAGGTGATGAATTTGCTTGAAAATTCCGTTCTCAACGATTTACTACCTCCGAGGGATTATCAAAACGTTAACTTCAAAAATAGATATGGAAAGGTGTATTAACAAATTCATGTTCGAAGATTTCTTCGTAATACTTGGAAGTTTATTAGCAAAGTTGAATTTATCATTTTTTTTATTTTTTCCCTCTTTCCCCAAAGTAACCTTCAATCGAACGTCATTGATTTATTAGATAATGGAATAAGTTATATTCCATTTCATCGTGAATTCAACGCGGTGCAACTAAGACGTTTGTTAATTTTTCTTTTCATGTTACTTTACGGTAAAATTGCTCGTTTGTAATGATGAACATGCATCATCGGACTGCAATGCCCGCAATAATTTTTATCCCAAATTTCTTTCGTATGTAACATTGACGTCGACGAATAATAAATAAATCATGCAGAACGGGGTAAGGAGTGCTTAAAGACCGCAAGAGAGAGCAATAGTTATGCGATATTGCGTAGGTGTTAGAGGCGTGCGCGTTTTGAGAAAAAAAAAGTGGCGTGATGTAACGGCTCCGTAAGAGCCACTGATTTACAGCGACCGGGACGCGATTAAATACAGGACACTGAATTTTCACGCCAAGCATTCGTACCGCCATTGTTTCGATTGGCGATAATGAGACAGCTTGGTTTACGCGGTGTTCGATAAAGATTACCATTTTTGCTCGTCGCGATAGCTCTATTAATTGCCAATTAACATTGTTGTTTACTAAAGAGTTTTGCGCGACCAAATTATTTTCATTGAGGTGTTTCCGTGTTTTTTCTTCCGCAAAACTGCTGTGTTCTTTTGCATGGAAAAGATTCATTAATCTAGGCTTGACTAGTTCATTTCCAACAAGGAACTCGGACTATTGACCGTTTTGACCAGTCTTGGAAACCTTTTTTCAATTAACGAATTCAAACGCGTGGAAGTTTGGAAAATAAAACTTTGTTATACTTTTCGTCCGAAAATTAGAGAAATAATGTAAAACAAAATTTTAATCGAAATTTCGAACTGTATTTTGAATTTTTTTGAAAACAGAAACAAATGACAACAAACTTTAGTCATAATTTATATTCTTGAAGTTTCCAACGTTTATTATTCAACGAAAATGAAATCTGATATACTTTCTTCGTACAAATAATAGTATTTTTTTGATCGCACAATTTTACAAGAAGAAGTTACAATATTTCAATGTCTGAGAATATAATTTTTTCATTTTTGATTACAATGTATATTTCTAAATTATATACAATCAATTTCCGTTTATTAATAAACGTTGCAAACTTCAACATGTTTAGCGTCACCGTTCAAACAGTCATCATTACTACCTCCTTTTTTGAATGCATCATCATCACGCGTTCGATCTGAAGATGTATTATCTCGTACCTTCGCGACTCGTCGCCAACCATCCGCCAACATCTCTAGGTGTCTTTTCCACGTTTCGTCTCCATAATTCATAATTCTCCTCTCTCCAGATAAATAGTCGATTTTCGTTCCAAGTGGCAACAAAGTTACTGCGACAGCGACGGGTCATTGAAATGAGCGCAAAATTTACATGTTACTTTACGCGTACCGCTAATTCTAACGCGGTTGTGAGAAGGAAGAAAGGAAAAGGAAAGAAAAAAATGAGAAGGACAAACGGCCGGCTTGTCGCAATCGTGACCCCGACTGTTGTTGGCCGATATCTGCTGTATCTGCCGGGCATACATTGACAGTCAGCATGCACGCGCCTACACATTATAATAGTAAATAATACGGCCGATAGGAGGCCGTTTCGATTGTGGTCGGCCTCTATCAGATGTTATAACGCGAAACAAATGTAAGTCAGCAAGGAGTGCCTGGGAAACGCACGTGTGTGTCCGCGTCGGTGTTAAGAAACAAAAAATGCTCGCGAGCATTGAGAATTCACTGTGGCCAAACGACGGTCGGCCGATCGACGTCGCCAGTCTTATCACAACTGTCGAACATAGCTGATACACGGACATAGTTCGTCCGTACCACTTTTTCTCCAATTGGGTTTTCTTCTTTTTTCGCGCGTCCCCCTCCCCAAACCCGATACGACAGCAACCGGACCTGGCTTTCCTGTAATTGGCGTTTTATGGGAACGTGCGAAGATCGATAAATTATTGAGGCAGTGGCCAGCGTCGAGGCATTGCGAGAACTCATATGCATATTAGCGCGGCTGAATTATTGCTCCGTGCCTTGTTTGCATTGTTTCGCTTGATTTTGTAAGAGTGAATCATACTGAGAACAATATTGCCAACTATTCCGATGGAAACGCGCGTTCGTTTGGCTGTGGCCACGTGACGCAATAGGTTTTGCGTTTCGCGTGTTTTATGGCTTGTACAACAGGCATTTAAAACTTATTCACTGATTATTAACTTATTAACTTATTCACGGCGACTAGAATATCTGGACCCTCGTTGGGCGGCAGATATTCGATCCCAAATTTAAGTGAAACTCAATCGGATGTTTAATTAGAGAAGATATACTGGTCGAAAGAAGAAACGCATCACTTGAATTTGCATCAAATTTTACTTGTTTCCAAATGCATGTATTTTTTTACATTTCATAATCAATAAAAGTACCATTTCGGTAGTTGAAAGATTTCTCAGAGCCTTTGATTTTAATGAGCTTGAAGTTTGCCACGTGGCGAATCGCCACACATATTGAACTTGGAAAATTGTCTAAGTTCAAAAATTGAAATCGATAATTTTTTGTGTTAATTTATATTTTTTACTATGTTCATTGTTGTATTTGTTGATTTCCATTTTTGAACATAGAAAATTTTCTAAGTCAAAAACGTGTGACAATTTGCCACGTGGCAAACTTCAGGCACATTTGATTTTAAAGTACGATTTTGGTTACTGAGCGATCGTTTCTTACATATTTATTCTATAAATGGATCCAGGGGTTCATTTGAATTAAAAGTATCGCTGGATTTATTTTTATACTACGTCAATAATAAATAATCTCTCGGTAATCGACTTCTCGTGTGCATAAAGATGTCTGAACACCTAAATATAAAATGAAGCATTATCTAGCTATTTATAAGGCTCTAGAGACACTTTCAAGGGCCTTATGAAAACCGGATAAGGCCTAGACGTTGCCTTTTTGATTTCTACTCAGAATACAATTACATAAAGCATAGTAATGTCAAGTGTAACCACGAATATTAAACTTTTATGTGCAGGAAGTTTGCAACGTTTATTTGCAACGAATTCCAAATTCCATAAATTTGCAATCAAAAACAATATACTTCTAACGAAGAAAATAAACGGAACAATAACTTATGTCATTTTATATCGCGCTGATATAAATTCAAGTTATAATTTTACATGTCGATGGACGAAATATTTTATTAAAAATTCGCTGCAAACTTCTTGCACATAAACTTTTGTCAATTGTAATTAAACCGAAAATTCTTTCATACAGTTGTACTCGGTAGAAACGTCAAATTGAAAACAAACAAGCGTCGGTCGACCAACGTGGTCCTGCATTTCTCGGCAGCGCCACGCGATTGCGAAACTTTCCACGAATGTAATTTCGAATTTCGCGCGCATGATTTGTAGATTGTGCGCGGGAAATGCGAAAAGTTAATTATGATTTATGAATGAAAAACTGCGGGATTTGCATTGTCTCGGGACGGCCGAGTGTGCGACGGCGCGGTGCTAAGTGACTCGTTTTGTTCACCTCTGTCGGCCGTCGGGTTGAGCAACTTTAATGAGTTATAATATACACGCGATTGGCAAATGCAATTGCAGTGGTGGGCTGCAGTCTGGCAGTGACGGCCGTCGAGAGTGAAGAAGTTGCTGATGCAACGGCCACGAGGCAATACAATCCGCCATTGTTTAGCCGAGGAACGAGCGGAGCGACGGCGGGAGATGCGCGGTCAATTTTTCCGACGATACGCGTCATCGATTGCAATTGAGCCGACGCTCCTTTGTTGGATCGGCCGATCGGCGCCATTAAGGACGGCCGCTTAGCAGTCGCGATCGTTATTGGACAGAAAAGGACGGTCAAAGCGAGCGGGTGACGTCGCGGCGAAACAATTGCGCCGCCTCGTAAATAACTTTCACTCGGCCTAGTGACAAATCCGAAGACACATAAATTGCTTATGTAAATTACCAACTGCGGCAAATTAATAAATCAGCTGGCAGAGGTTCGCGTTAAATAAGCCGGCTTTCGATTCAATTGCGCCGGCCGTTGCGCGCCGCGCTTATACAATTGTTTGATTTTATCGAGCGAATTCGCGGAATCCGAGAAACGTTAACGTAATTATTCCTCGACTCGCGGCAACGTCGAGGTTAATTTAATTGTTTAATAAATTTCGCGGCTCAGTTAACCGAAATTGCGAATTGAAGAGTACAGGCCGAGGCTTTGTTGTCTTGATTGAACGAACTCGGCGAAACGTACGGTATCAGAGGGAATTGAATTATTTCTTTGGCGCGCCAGGCTTTTCGTTTTGGCCGCTTCTTTTCGGCCACTTTTTGCCGAGCTTATTTCCGAGCGGTTTCACAGGGAAATCGTTATCAATGCGAATCGCGGTAAGAAAGGTTGGCGGGTCGTCGCGGCGATCGTCAGTGAAAGCGGCAAATGTTGATATTCGATAGGCCTACCTTCCCCGCGATTGGCTCCCATTGTCTGCTCGGCCTCAATCGTCTCATTCAAATTCCATTTTTTGTTTCAAATCAGATGATAGTCTTTTCATGCAATCAAATCTTATGACAGCTCTGAACTTTCTGTATACGTGTTAAATCAGTTACAAACACGCGGGAATTCGCATTTATTCATTTTTCGCCTGCCTGGCAATTGATTTATGATTTATTGAGTTGATTATCGTTGAAACGCGCAGAATTTCTCGTATACATTTGTGTGAAAAATATCGAATCGAAAAATTACAATTAAAAATGACGTTTTAACGAGACGATGTGATTGTTGAAATTGTTTTATATGATTAACGCATTTCGCGGAAGGAATTCGCGATTAGAAAGTGTTTGAGTTAATGACACATAATTTTTTAATCTATTTGTTATGGCTAATTGATGGTATTCTTTATGAATCGGGTGACGTTTTTCGAAGATCACGTGGATTAATTTGATGTTTGAACGGGGAAAAACTTAACGGCACGATACTTCAAAGGTAATGTTATCTTTGTAAATAAGTTTTCAACTTTGAACATTTTCAAGATGAGAGTCAATTTGCGTCAGAAACGTTTTTATTGAAGTCAAGTCTCAGTCATCTTTTATTTATAAATTTAAGCTCCATCGCTTCCTTTTCGTAACGCGTTCGCATTTATCGCGGTAAGTTCAACTATCTTTAGCTAAAACTTGAATTTATGAAACACGTGAAACTGTAATATCGAACGTGGTTGTTTATGTTAAGCGAGCAATCATAACTGACGCAGAAGTACATTCTTAAAATTCTAGCAAATTCATTAATCAATTACTTTTTTGTATCTTTATTTTATTGTTATAATGTGTTATATGCATGAAATATCAAACTTTTTTTATTTACAGATTAACAATTAAAAAATTTGTTCTAACAATTTGAAAATTTGAGAAGGAAACACCGAAACTTATTTACAACTTAATTTTGTTTTGTTTAACATTTTTCTTGAATTATTAAACAAAAATTGTGCTGAAAAAGAAAAAAGCATTCAATAAAATTCAATAAAAAGCTTATACATTTTTTGAGCCATGGTACCCATATTTCACAAACATATTTGGTAATGCGAGTAAAACTATTTCGATGTTTCGTATACTCGCGAATAAAAAAAGAGAGATGAAAAAAAGTTAGCGCGATGTAAGCAAGGATCACCGCGTGATAAAGTTGTCCGTCAAAACAGTCCTCGGTGTTTATTATTCATTATCCTTACGGTAAAGCACGGACTTTGAGTAGACGTGCAAAAAAATGTAGACTCGTGTTCTGTATCAACCGAGCGAACGTGTTGAGTCAATTTGCAAGATAGTGGATGTGTTTATGCATTCGCGCATGATTAATGAGATATGTAAAAGCGACTGTGTTTCCTGTCTTGTAACCGGCTTCTATAGAGCTTGAATTTACGAGCCCCATATTCGTAGTTTAGCGCGGGCTTATAGACCGATTTAGCTGTTCGGCTCGGCGATAAAAATGCCGAAATTGAACAACCGCCGCGATGATTTATGCACGGGGAATTGCACTTTTGCCGCGGCCCGCGACACATTAGCTCGAATTATTGACGTATAACGCGTTTTTAATGAAATATTGATTGATGTTGATTAGACGTATCCACGGTGCCAGACGAATCGATGATTAAAGATTGAGCATCCTTTCATCCGCTGACAATGTTAACATTGTCGGAAAAGGTTTATTGATTGATGTTGTACTTTGCCACTTTTGCGCCGTAGATTATGAATTAATCAATGAAGACGGAACAAGATTTTATAAAGCCCTGGAGTAGTGTCAAATCACAAAAACATTAGTCAAAGTGACATTCAAACAAGCCCGCGTGGCTTTTCGAAGCTTGCGCGTGGGCGTTGTAGGAAATTAATTCGACTGATGGTACATGTGGCGATTGACAAGTGGGAAGCCGTTTCGTAATTAGTTCTTCATCGTCTTCCAACCTTTTTTCCTACGCGCAGCAACTTTGCAACGTTTATTCCCGACGAATTCCAAATTCCATCAATTTTCAATCAGAAAACATGTACATAAACGAAACAATTAATTATGTCATTTTATATCACGCTGGTATAAATTCAAGTTCGAATTTTGATTGTCGACGGACGAAATGACATTTTATTGAACATTCGTTGCAAATAAACGTTGCAAACTTCTTGCACATTTTTTCCTCCTATTTTAATCGCTGTGCCCCAAAGAATAACTATTAATTAATCACTCGAACATTCTAAAATTAACAACTGAATCGAAAGCACCTCGCTCATTTGAACAAAGTTAAATTTCTAATTGAATTGATTTGATTGAACGTTGAATAAAGATGATAACTGGATCGATGCAGTTCCGTCGGGTGGATCGTAAATGGCGTGGAAAAACAAAGACGAGCAATTATAACCGCCGACCTTTTCTTTGATCAACGACAAACAGCTGTCCAAGGGACGTGATTTTTCGATAACTACGTCCGTCGGCTCCTCTTTTCACCGCGCGGAAGCGGCCGCTCCAATTCAGATTCATGTCGCGGAGCGAACAAGTTTAGCCCGTTAACTTTATTAGGGTAGTAAATTAAGCTCTGCGGGTGTATAAAATTTGGAAAGTTTCGACCTTATTCACAGTTATGCAATGCGAACGTGCCGCGTAAAACGCTGCCTGTCGAACATTGCCGTCGTGATTGTGTCAACGTCTTCTTTCATTTTCTTATAGATGACGCTCGAAGCTACGTTTCCCTTTCGACGGGTGCGTACCTTTATGCTAATATAACAAAACGCTGAAAGTTTTCGCGTTAACGCGTCCCCCGAACCCGAACCCTTGTCTTTTTGACGGCACACGCCCACTTTTTTTCCGTCGCGGTCACAAATTCAACTTTTAAATCATTCAGCCCGATGCTCGTTACATTATTCAACCCCGCGGGCATTACAAGACCCCGACTTGCGGATTCCGAGTGGCGTCTTCAAGAGGGATAGTTTCATCTTCTCTGCGCCATTTGCATAGAATCGATCTACGACTGTGAAAACGCGAGCACGGACTTGCCAGAGAATTCTTTCATCGCGGAACAACTGACCGTTACAGTGTAAAAAGGAGATCGCAATTGGTGTAATTTTCAACTTGAAGTTTTTGAGTTCATTTTCATGGGTATCAGACAGTTTTACTAAAACTGAGTGATATTGTTTTTAAAAGTGCGTAAAACTAAGACTAATGAAAAGTCACAGTGACAAGTCAAAATTAAAAAAAGTAAATATAAAAAATAACGATATTTATAAATTACACCTTCTTTTTTTCACAATATATCTTGATCATGCTAATACCGTTTGTATGTTGAATGGTTTATGAATTGAAAAAAGGTTTATGAAAAAGGTTTATGAATTGAAATTTCGAGTAAAATCCAACGTCACGTTTTCCCTTCCAAAAAGTCACCGAAATTCATGTGAATTTCATGAAAATTTTTAAAATTCAATATTTCGCTATGAAAAATTTTTTGAGATCGACGAAATTTTTAACGACGAGGTCCCGATGCTTTTGTTCGTAGTTTTATGAGAAATGATTGATATAATAATGCGATGGTCACATTCGCCAATTACAAAGTTATTGGCGAATTTCGTAATTACAACAATTTAATCGCGTCCTATAACCAGCTGCAGCAAGTATTTTTGCGGGTCTCGTGCGTCAGCCATAAATAACCGGGCATCCACTTTGAAACAATTCTGGATGACCTCCAAAGAGGAAGTTAACTTACACGCGTTTCTCAGAACTGCGAATTTCGCGGGGTCGCAGGTTTTTCGACACGTGTATTTAAAATTAAGATGATATACTGTCTCGCGGGTTTTGTTGCCGTAATGATCGCGGATGTGATTGCACAATGACTGCACGAAAATCACGGCGCATCATTGATTCGCTTTGCACAACGCTTCGTGAATGATCTACTTTAGTGGTTTCCCACGGAACAATAATATCAAAATCAAACGTTGCAGCTACAACAAATCGTCCTCGGAGTGACGTAATTATGGCGACAACGTAATGTCATGCAATCGAGCGTAACACATACACTGTGGTTTCTCGCAGATTTCTTTTCTATTGTTTCTTCATATTTTTTTCCTTTTTCTACTTTTTTTTTTTTTTTTTTGAACAAGTTTAGTTAAAAAATGAGTTTCAATTAATTAATAAAAAAATTTTTCAATTAATTTTCCTATAAATTTAGGAAAGCGAACTTATAAGTGACCATCTTGAGTATTTCCGATAAATTTATGGGAAAATATTATGTAGTTTCTGAAATTCGTGCTTGGATTCGGGGAAAAACTTGTATAAACTTTAGAACAAGTCATAGAAGCTTGACAATTTGTCCCATAAATTGATTGGACAAATTTAGGACTGTCACTTATAAGTTGACTTTCCTGAATCGATAGGAAAACGTACTGTTAATTTTTCTGCGTGTAGAAATGAATTGTGCATGAATAATAGGGACGACGGTCCGTAACCGTTAGAGTGAAAATTATTGGAGTCATTAGCGATCGCAACGATAACCTTCGATCTAGGCTCTAATGATGCAAATTCTGTGCGGATAACTTGACGGCTCTCTCGCTGACATGGCGCTGACAGTACCAATTTCCTATGCCCGCGAGAAAGTCCAATTGTATTTGTTACGCGAAATGAATACGGCGAGACCCGGGATAGATAGTTTCAATTGCCAAGCTTTGATTTGCTTTCTACGATAAATCCGCAGAAAGAGATTCACTTTATTTGGTCAAATCGTCAAGCGGAAAAAATGTGCCACTTGTTTTTCGATGCTCGGTCGAGAAGAGATAAATTTTAGATCTGTCGGAACGTAATGTGTTATCGTAATTTCTTTTATTCGAGCGATCGGAGCGAGATCCTTGGATGAACGTTGCAATTAAATGGAAAGTAAAAGAAAGTTTAGTTGCGAATGAATACTGCAGTGAGTTTTAATTTCACGTATGGAATTCTATTTGTATTGACATGCGATATCGTTTAGCTTATACGGACGTAGATTAATTGATTGTTTTCATTAAATCAATTGAAAATAATTTAGATAACATTTTTTCGCCAAAATCAATGCCATGTATGGTTCAGAATTAAAACGATCGCAGTGATATGCTAATGTCAGAAGTTGACTTGAAATTCTTTTGCGAATGATAACTTTTTTGTTGTATTTTTCTGCAAAATTTTTGTATAAAAATTAGAGAAGAGTCCAAAGCAGGGTAAAATGTATTTAAAAAAGAATCTTCTGCTCCATAATATAATTTTTTGCGAATAAAAAATGTGACAACGCATTTAACTTAACCACTTGAGTTTGTTCACGAAAAACTGGAAACTTGAAAACTTTTAGCACATTTAAGAACTTTATTCTCTTGAAAAAGGGAACATTCAAATGTCCGCCTTAGTCCATTTATTTTGTACATTGCTTTTACATATTGTTACTTATTTAGCAATTCATTTATCTTTCCGGTTCAAAAGTATTTCAAATGCACCATTCACTTCCGAGCGTAGCAAACCACAACCGAAAATTTATCGATCGAAATTCCGTTTGTGGCATTGACTGTCTAAGCTTGCGAACGGGCATTCGCGAATAAGAAGTCCGGCAACAACAAATCAGTCGCGTGCTTAACAAATGTTATACGACTTTAGTCACCCCAGGTAACCGTGGCATGCGAGGAAGCCACGAGGCTAAATGGTCCTGCGGGTTGATGTATAGGCTCCGCAGATGATTCATTGCGTCTTAACGCTAAGATAAACGCTCGCGTATACCTGAAGATTAGGGCGTGAGAAAAAACTGACAGAATCAAATGCGCGCAACTCGCGACGCGGCCTGATACTTTCGCCGAACCATTTTTTTCTCCCGTTATTTTCTGTTTTCTTTTTGTTCTGTGCTTCTTATGTTTTATTTTTTATTTTTCTTTTTTTTTACTTTTACGCCAAATGCGATTATATCAAATTCTCATTCTTATTACCTGTCCAGTCCACAATACTTGAATATCCTGGCTTTGCGTTTGCGCAATAACGTAAATTTATGCCACATAATACTCGAGGTAAACCACGAGAGTCGAACGCTTCGATTGAATCCATCGTTGACGAACAGCAATCGCGACAATATATTTTGTGATTGAAATATTGATAAACATTGATCGTGAAAATTCGATCGTTGGAAGCCAATTTTTTGCACTAAATGATTGTAAATTGAATGTATAATCTGATATTAAAAAGAAAAGGTAGATCGTCAATGATTCAAAAAGATATGCAATTGCAAATGTTGCAGTTGAACGTATGAGATAAACAAGTACAAACGTGTATATACTTATTTTAAATGTTATTATTTTTTCATTAAACGTTAAGACAATCTGATTATTGATTAGTAAAAATAATAATAGATTAGATAGAGTTTCGAAAAATTGTAATATAAATAGTAATACTTTTTGTGGTGAAAAGAGCAACATTTAAACTTGGAAAGAAAAGTGTTTAAATACAATTAAATCTACTTTGCATCTGAAGTAGATTTATTAGAATACGACATTTTTATTTTAGTTGTAAACAATTTGCAATATATATTATATCATTATTAATAATTTAGTAATCAGTTTGACTACTGCAGGTGCAATAACCACCTTAAGTAACGCCGCGTCTTTAAATGCTCGCCTTCCCTTACAAAATATACTACGTATTAGCTGTTCACTTATTTATACGTTTAATGACTTCATATTGATTTCATCTGTGTAAAACCAAGCAAATGTGCCACATTGTGTCGATAATGCGCTAAACGCGTCGCTTTGTTTCACTGGAACGGCCGAGGTCTAACGGAATGCATATTCATGACTCGTTTATTTTTATCTTCCACGATTTATTGATTCATCGCATTAATCCATTATTAAATCGTAGCCTCGGATGTTTCGGTGCGAGTTGTGCTTGGCGCAATTCCAGCGCCAAGTAAAAGTCGCCTTTTTACGTTGGAACAAATTTAAACAACTAGATTAACTGACAATGCAGTCGTTAGTGCACATGTCAGTATAATACGTTATCGGTTCACGCTGGCAATATTGAAAACCGTAAATGGAAAACTTACCGGCGTTTTTTTTCGAAATGTTATCATTTTTTAATTAGTAACACGATGGTTCACGTTGGTAATGCAGAAGGATGAGGGAAATAATTTTTCATTTTTCATTAATATTTTGTTTGCAGAAAAATTTGCACTATGACAATTGCATGGTAACTTTTTTTTCAATCAAGTTGTAACATTATTGATGTAAATTGGTAGTATTTTTAAAATCAAGAAATAGTTATTTAGCAATGAAAAAAAAATCTGAAAGCTAAAGTAGTTTTGATATTTCTGAGATTTAGTAGAATAGCATTATTTTAATCAAAGTTTATCCTGACAAATACTTTCATTGTTTTCTATATCACAATAAAGAGGGGTGTAGCAAATTAGAGTAAAATCGTTTATTAACAAATTTGCACGTTGTAATTAAATTCGCCGCCGTTTATTGATATCATTGAATAAGAGTTGCAATATTTTTACGACTCATCGCGAAAAGTGAAATTCGTATAATTTAATAGCAAATAATTGAACACTGTGACCGAGACAGCGTTTGTCATAATTTACGGAATTTTGAAACCTTTAAATGGCGACTGTATTTTATTTGCGCCACAAATAATTCACATTAATATTGCATGTACTTCACTAAGATATATCCGTATTTTATCTCTCGGCCATCCCCCGAATGTGCAATGATCACGTTGTGAGTAATGCGTGAGCAATACTTAATATCACAGCTTATAGGCGTGAATAAAGCTTATAATGTGATTCCATATTCTTTGTTGAACGTTATTGAGTAATTTCAAGAGATAAAACCTCGATAGAAAAGCTCGCAAAAATTTATGATACGTCCAAACTCGAGACCAATGCTCAGGAAAGATCGAAAAAAGTGATATTTTTGCTTTACAGAATTGACATTATAAATTTTCGTAACTGCCTTTAAACTATTGCTGCTATTGGAAACGTTGGGATTGCTTTTTTCAAGACGGCGATTTCAAAATAAGAAACAGTTATCAGATCGTGTTGTCATTATGCACCTTTTTTACAGATGATGATAAGATCCAAAACGTATACAAAGTACACCGGAAGAAATTATTATAATCGTTGCATAAAAAATGTGTTCTTTATGTGTTTTCTCATCAGTACATTATTTTATTGCAACGATTATCAGAATTTGTTGCAACCGATACATATTGAGTATTCTCTATCATAAATTTTGGTAGCCATTGAAAAATAATCATCTAACGATCAAGTGTTTCAAACGTTAACCTATCCTTTTTTTAACACGACAACCTTTTTGAAAGTATACAAATAAAACATGATTTTTTGCTGTGTAATTAGCATAAATGTCTGTTCAGTAACAGCGTGCATTGCTTTCGTCAATAGACGGCATTATCGGCGATGCAGCGTTGTTGAGCGTGAAAAATACACGTAATTGGAATATCAATGTTACCCGGAGTAGAAGCTGCCATTTCTGGCCATTACTTTCACGGAATGAGCATTACGAGCCAGATGTGGCTCTCGTAAACAAAGTTTCACCGGGCATTCATAAAACGGGGGCAGTAATTCCGCGCCGAGTGGAGTGTGCATTTTGGCCTTTGCTACGTATGTGTCACGAGCAGAGAGCGCGTGCGACTATTCTTGTCGATGGCAAACTTCTCATCAAGATCCCGACGCTTGCAACAGCACGAGCGGGTGCAAATTTTTGACATTTCCTCGGCAACGTTTCCCGTCCTTCCGGCCGAAACTCCCTTTTCTCTCTGCCATTGTCGCCGAGCCCGCGGTGTCAGCCGTAAAAAGACACTTGTTTCTTTTATTTTCTCTCGTTTTACACCCAAGCGAATCAACTTTCTGAAATGTATCTAGGTAAAAATTGGCCGAGAGGAGCGCTACCTCGCGATTCTTTGTTTCCAAATAAGTTTATACGACAACTCTTTCGAGTCTCGCATGCCAATTTACAACTTTATTATCACTATTAATACTTTTATCATTTTCGTATTATTCGCTTCCGTACTATTCTACTTTATAGTGCTATTGAATTGTTATTTGTTTGCTGCACATTTGAGTAAATGCAGTGCATTTTTTTATGCTTAATAGACCTACAGTACAGTTTTGACAATATAATTTACACATTTTTCTAACTGTACTCAATGTATAATTTTATATTTTCACTTCTGATTTATATTTCACTTCTGATTGAATTCCCAAAACTCATTTCATTTCAAGTTTTCGTTTTAATAACGTGAATAAAGCTTGATGAGGCGAATTGAAAGTCTATCGGAAATAGTTCCGTCTCGTATCGCTCTGGATTAAATGATATGGTCGCGTTTCACATCCATAAAAAGATGACGTTAAGTGAGTGCGACAAAGTTCGCCGTTGTCGTCTTTGTGATTAAAGGTAGTGCTTGACTCCTTGGTCTCTTCGGATAGCTCCGATGTATACAAGCGAAAAGATCAAAATGATCGCAAAGAGGAACGACGCTATAGGAAGACAACGGCGATGAAAGTACGAGTCGGCACTTTCATTTCGAACTAGACGACGCCCCTGTCCCCATTCTCCCTCCACTGTCTTCCCCAAAGCAACTCTTTTTCGAATTCCAATTGCGCACGCTCGAATCGAGTTGATTTTCTCGCCTTCGGAATTATGCCGTTGTTGCGTGGTAATCAAACTCCACCGAAGTCTCTGGTCTCTCGTGCCATCATACCTAATCTCGTGACTTTCGCAACGTCTCTCCGTCTCGCTTTGCCTTCGTTAAACTTCTATACTGTGAAATGATTCAAAACAACGAACAACTCGAGTCGCAGTTCTTGCTCTCGTCGAAAAACGCGGCAAGAAGAAGTCGAGACGTTTTGTTACGTTTCGTATGTTGTCCCCCTATTCTTGTTTTCTTTTTTTTTTTTTTTTTTTTTTTTTTTTTTTTTTTTTTTTTTTTTTTTAAAAATATTTTTTTTTTAAAATAAAATGTACAACCGCGTGGGTTTAGACGCACACAATTTTTTCCGTATTTTTATTCTTACAGACGACGCCGCGCGCACCAAAACCTGTCTTTTACAAACCTCCCGCACCCCCCAACACCCCCCTCCTCCCCGTTTGCCCTCTCG
>JABFOV010001877.1:0-22545 GCA_022817685.1 Aradophagus sp. ZL-2020 | reverse complement strand
CCTAATCACTTAACTGAGTAGCAATCGCAGCGATGCGCTTTGGCCGTGTGTTAGGAAAAGAAATGCTTTGTACTCGGTCACCTCAGAGCGAGCGGTCAGTGTGTCGCAGTTTTTGTTCAAACCTAGCATTTTGGATGTTGTGTATACAAATAAATACGACGTAGGAATAAGCGCAATGTACAGGGACTAAAAGTAAGCTAGATTTATCGTTAATTAATTATTTAATCTGAGATCATCTTCATGTCTTGTTTGCGTTCTCTTTCCTTTGCCTTTGCCTTCAGTTTGCCCCCCTCCCCTCCCTTCATTACTTTTCGCGAAACTTTAGTTCATTATTGTTTGAGCTGCGACATAGTTGTCAACGGTGACGTTTATTCGCTCGGTCGGTCGGATCTCGAGAGAATGATCAACAACATTGAAAGTGTCGATGCAAATCGAAATGATCGATTACGTACACCGATGAGGCAATAAATTAAAATAATTACGACAACGTTAAAAGTAAGCGCGAGTTTTTGGCTTGGCCCTAAAATTAAAATACACTACGACAAATTCACGCTAATAAATTAAAATAAATTAACTAGAAATGTACAGTTTTTGAATAGGTTAAAATTTGAAAGACTTTCGTCAGTGTGCCACTTTCGCGTTGATTTTCTCATCAAAGATCCGTTGTCGACTAGCTAACGAGATTACGGTTACTTGCTATTGAGTCGCTACTAATAATACTTTAGCGGCGGCACGCCAAGCTTCCAAGTGGCGCCCTCTACTACACCAACGTCATAATAAGCGTGTATATGGACGCCACCCAGGACCTTTTATTGCTCCGAATCACTGGTTGCAATGTTTTATAAAAGAGAAATGTGAATTGGCGCTTGTACAAAGATCAGTTTCAGTAACAGCTAGACTTGTCAATAAACTCGCTTTGGAAATATTCGGTTATCTTCTATACATAGTGAACACGTTAGACAGTTAAGAGTTTAAAAATTATAGTTATATAATAATAATTTCTGATCAATATAGTTTAAATAATATAAAACTAGTGAAAAAGATTAAAAACATGATAGACGTAATTTAATGGTAAATTTATTCTACCATCTTAAAAAATAAATAGAAATGCATTACGATAAATAAAATTAAATATGAATCAAATATAGGCCGTAAGTAAATATACAGCTTGTATATTTAAACTTTTTGCATTGTTCAAATTACTCAAATGTTCACTCTGTATACGAACCATACAAAAATGAATAGATTATACATGGGTTTTGTATAATTAATACATGCACATTATATGTATCGTATGCAATACATGGATTATGCTGAATTGATTCAATTCTGATTTGTTTAAATTTTTGAACATATTCCAACTGCGATACATTATTAAGAGCTCAAATCGTTTATAAAATATTTTAACGCTTGACAAGCCTGCAAGTAACTGGCAGTGCGTCCCGTCGAACTTGATTTGAATAATAGTCGCGGTATTACGCACGCGTCTATTCCTTGTCTCATCCATTGGCACCGCCCTCCTGATATGGTCCGGTGATCATACATGGGTGCATCGGAAACAGGGTGGTCCAGGTCATGGTTGTATAGGTTGGCGAGCGCATCATGAACTGTGAGCTCGTCGTTGAACGAGGCTTCGATTCGGCGCTTGGGCTGCCAGGTGGCGCAGCGGTTGTAGTCGACTGTGGCGTCGACGTGGTAGACGTATTTGGGCTCGCGGCCAACTTGCGCTTTCGCATTTTCTCTTCCCATTCGTCGAGGCCATGCTTCGGTCGGTTTAGGTTACGATGCTGGTAGAACACAAGGCTGATTCTGGTAGGATTTCGACGGTCTGGCTTTTTCAGGGCAGTGGTTGAGTGCATCTCGTGCTTCGCACACTCGAAAAGTACGCTCCCATGTCCCAAAGCGATCGATACGCCACCCATCTGTGGATCTTTGAAACACTCCTCATTATCGGAGAAGTCGGCCACTTCGCCAATTGGCTCAGCCTTGTTTGGTCCTTCGGGAGCTAAAGACGAAATATAGATAATTTTAAAATCGGTTTTAAGATTTTAAAATTGAATTTGAGTTACAAATAATTTAAATTTTCAATTAGAAGAAGATATTTTTTCAAGCATTTAAAGTAAGTAAAGAATTACTAAATGTCGTTTACCTTGTTAAATATCATTACATTGTTGTAGAAAAAAAAAAAAAGAAAAACATTAACTTACCCAAACTAGGTGTAGGCGTGAGCGTAGGCGACGGATTTTGATTGTAAACATCCCAATGTGGCCAGGACGGATTGATCGTTTGGAAAGAAGTAGTCGTTCCCTGATATGGATATTGCACGGGTGGTACATTCTCCCGTTTTTGCACCTGCGGATACAAATTTGGTTGGTACTCCTGAGACCCATAACTGTATCCATAGTTGTTGATGGCATTCCCACAGACTGGGTAGCTTGGGAATCCACATTGTGAGAAGCTAGAGATTTGTTCTTGTTTGATTTTTCTGTTGTCTTCATCTCTTTGTTGCCCAGCGTAACCACCTTTGACAATGTTTAAGTCATTGAAGGCACTGGTCTTGCTAGGTTCCTGTGGTTTTAAGAAGGTCTTTGGAAAAGCACCCTGAAAAGTGCCTGGATCTGGCGAATTTTGTGGCGCGGTACGTGAAGGCGGTCGACCTTGAGGTACTCTGAATGGAGACGGTTGTCCAGAGTTCGAGGGCACGCCAGAGTTCTGGTCCGCTCCCCAATTCCAATTCTGGTCGTTGTTATTAAAGAACTTCGGCTGGCCATGAATTTCAATTGGATAAGACTGCCCCTTTTGATAACACCGTTGGTTTTGGTGAGGATGAATAGATGGCGCTGACTGGTAGTGTTGTTGCTGTTGCATGTTTCCTTCGTTCACAGGTTGAACACTTTGACTCTGACTGAGGTTGGCGATCTGATTATAATAGTTGGTTCTTGGAGATGTAGGGTTAGATCTGTTTTCCATTTGATGGTGCTGATTGGTGACTGGCGACGGCAGGTTGTAACAGCTCTCATATCCGGGAGACATTGGGTACATCCTTGATGTACCGGATATACTACTGCGTGGGGAAACCGAATGAGCGCGATTTCTAGACCCAGGTCGTTGGTCTTCTTGTGAAGTGCAGCTTCTTGGCCTGGTGTCATCGAGGCTTGTACTGTCAGGATCTACGCGGCCGTCTCGATCTAGATTGAATTGATACTCTGGCCAATTCAACCAGCCGTTTTTATGTTGTTCAAGCCAAACGTTTCGGCTCCATTGTTGTTCATTTTGATAGCCCCACCCTTGATACATAGGTACCGGACTATCCAGTACCGTTGAAGACACTTGAGAGCTTTGCAACTGAGCATCCATATTGTCAAACATTGGAATCATATCGAGAGTCAGTTGGTCACGCATTGATCCGCTTCGAGAAGTTTCATGTTGTTGATTTTTTTGGTCCGCTACTTTCTCAGGATTTTTATCCTTTTTGTTGGTGGCGACGTCAGAATCATCATCTTTTCGTTTTTTACCGTGGCGTCGACATGGTGTCAAAGGTACTGATCGAACGCGTACCTCGCAGGGAAATCTGTAGACATGAGGATTATTAATTAATAAAAAATGTTAAAGAAAAGTTACGCCTGCTTATTTTGTTTTTAACTTATTAATTCTATATTTATTTATTTCCCTAAAATCTTTAGGTTAAAAGCAAGGCAAGTGTATCTATGTATCGTATGTGAAATTATTATTTAATGAAAATTTCAATAATGTGCAGTTTAATTACATTTAATTGTTACCTTGTTCAATATTTTATATACTTGCATAAACTACAATAACGTATACTTACATTAATTTAAAGAAATTTATTATTATTTCTTATATTTATTTCATTATATCATTTATTGAATCGTTTGCCTTACGAAAGAAAGAAAATGCGTAACAAATCAATAACAAGCATATGTAAATAATTTTGACCTAAAATATCAAGATTTCATACTTCTTCAAACATTCGATAGCTCCATTCCTGATCTTTTCCTGCTGGCCTTCCTTCGAATCAAATTCGTCTGTCTCGTCTATGATATATAATGGCAGTACATGCAGCTGTTCATCATCTTGCTTGGATAAAGATCGATGTTTAGTTAGAGTCACAACCTGGTAAATGTGAAAAAATTTTCTGTAATAAATTATTACATAAATTTTAAGGTGCAAATAATGACACTGAGTAATAACGTACCACAGTACATCCGTTGTTCATATTGTGGAGGTCGCGATGGGAATGCGCGCAAAAGTCTAGACATGCCGTAACCCCAGAAAATGGTCTACCGGGTTTAAATCCAAGACGACACTCACTGGCGTCTCTTTCAAACTGTGTTTGGTTGTGAAAAGCTTCAGGTGCAAGGCTTAAATACAATGGTGACAGTAATGTGGCTAGTACATGCATTCTCTCCTCCACTTCTTGCTCCTGTAAATAAAAATTTTTTACTGAATTAACAAACGTGTTAGGTAATAAAATAAATTTAAATAATCCCACTTTAATCAAAATATAACATTTATTCTTCCTATATTAGTAGTTACTAGTAACGATAAAGAATTTTTATATGTGAAAAAAAAAAAGAAAATTGAATATAAATTAAGAAAATATATTAAAATTAAAAATACATAAGTTTTATTTCTGGAAATAGACGTACAAATTTCAAGTATCAATTTTGTTACATGTGTTTTAAGATTTTCAAATGACATTTTCATATAAACTAAACTTTACATGACACTTAAATAATTATTAATAAAGCTCTTAAAATAAAATACATGGTATTGATGTCCATACTTGCCTCTGCTTTTACGGATAGACGAAATTTGCGAACCGTTTTGCTTCGAGCGTATTTGCAGCCGTTGTAATACATAGACCATGAGCAACCGAATGAATAACTGGCGCCACATGTGTCGGGATCAAGACCCTGACACGCGCAGGTCCTCGGGTCATTGGTGCCGCATCTTCTTGTAGTTGGTAGTCCGAATTTGTTGAGTTTACGTGTTAAAAGGGAGTATATGCGGTCAGCCTCGTGGGTGGGCACACCCTCCCAGGCGACTACAGCCACTACTATCCAAGCAGTTGGACATTTGTGTCCTTGACGATGTTTAACAATAGCGAGAATTTTTTCTTCAATACCCGATCGTCGGATGATCTGGAATTTTAGTTTGTGTTAAGTTAGAACATGTATTTAAATAAACATAAAACGTGATTACTTAATTATTATAACGTTATAGAATATTATCAAAACAAGTTTTATAATCAAGGAGACTTTAAAGAAAAAGAAAAGAAAATATTATGAAAAAACTAAAAAAAAAGTACCACTTACATACCCATTTAGCTAAAGGACAGCCTTGAGTAGTTTTGCCCTCTTTGCCTGTGTAAACGACCTTCTCGAACCGGATAGCCTTTCCTTTGAGCCCAATTCTTTTTTCCAAGTCATTACGTAAGTTTGACAAACTGGCCGCTGAGCCCAGATGGGTGTAATAAGATCCGGGTTCGGGTGGACCTAGTCATTACAAACATTATGTAAAAAACGACAAATAAATTGTCTGTCTTCATTGAACATATTTATTAAACGAAAATGAAATTAAATTAACATATGAAAAATTGATTTGTAAAATTTTTAGAACAATCTCTTAGACTTACACTTATCGGATGGGAAGCATTCGCACTCGGGCACCTCCGTTCGTACGTTATTTTTGAGTTTTTCCAAGTGATCTTGTAATTTTGTAGGTTTAGCATTGCCAGCGCAATCGTTATTTTTTGCGTCATCCACCTCTTGTATATCCTCAAGGACCTCATCCTTTGTCTGCAGACCTTGGCAACAGCCATCTCGAAGATGTTCCACACTCGGTTGTTCAGTACCGCCACGGCGACAGCACCAAGAGCCAACGTCTGGTGCAACCTTGGCCGGGCCGCCGTCACCTTTGAAAATGTATTCGGATGGGTCTTCTGGTTCTATTTTCACTTCTTTCAGCAACAAGTTCTCTTTCAAATCCGCTTCCACCATTGCCTGACAGTGATAGCCTTGCTCCTCCTTCACAACACAACCGTTCTTCTTGTTTTTTGTATTTTCTTTCATTTCCCTGTAACCCTCGCACTCAACATTGTCATTTCCTGAGTTGTCTGTCTGTTCGCATTTGTCCCGCAGATTGGACGGCTCTTCACGAATCTCTTCATCTTGAAGGTAATTATTAGTAACGTTCATTCCGGAATTAACGACTTCACCGATATTCATCGAATCGCTCGTCCCACTCCTTGTCCATTCCCATAAGCCACCACCGTCGGGCAACGTGTCTACCCGAGGGTGGTGGCTATGCGATAAAAAATTACCGGTCATGGGTTCGTTGCTCATTGGATATTGCTGGCCTTGGCGTTTATCTTTGTCAGACTCGCGAGACTCCCGTAACCGGTCGTCACCGGAAAAATCACCATTCGCATTACCAGCGTTATTTGCATGCGTCATTTGGTGATGGACATGGTGTTGCTGTTGCTGTTTGTTCAGAATCATTGTCTTGAGTCGACTGTTGAGATTCACTCGGTTCTGTTGCTGATACATGCTATCTTGATTGTCCGAATTCTCTGTGTAACCATTTTGCTTGTTGTTGTCTCCAGACTGCTGCTGTTGCTGCCACATGATTCGTTCGCCCGAATTCTGGATTTCTTGTTTAGTACTTTGTTGGCCCCAGTTTGACTGGTTCTCCGTCGCTGAACTCGGCGACCAATTCATCGGCACGTCCATTTTAGCGCCCTCTTGCCCGGACTGACCTTGCCAAGATGACAGGCATGGCTGTTGTTGCTGCTGCTGCTGCTGCTGCTGCTGCTGGCCACCGCCGTCGCTCTTCATGCTGCCTGGCGACCAGTTCGGCTGACTAGTAGGCGTGTCCGGCCAGGATATCGTGCTCGACTGGCTGCCTTCGTGCTTTGGTTGCGACCATTGCTGCTGCTGCTGCTGCTGTTGCTGTTGCGTTTGCTGGCTGGACGGCGTCAATCGCTGTTGCTGTTGCTGCTGCTGTGGCCATTGCTGGGACGGGTTTTGCGAGTCTCTCATATTTGTACTCTGTTGCGGCCAGTTGCTCTGGGACTGCTGCTGCTGTTGCTGCTGCTGTGATTGTTGTTGCTGCTGCTGTTGCTGCTGATTGTCATTGCTTTCCGTCCAAGATTGCTGCTGTGCGGATTGCTCGTTGCTCGACTTAATCGACTGCTGATCTGACCAGGACATGCTTTGTTGGCCGCCCAGCTTGGCGCTGCTGCCCGTTTCCGACCATATGTGTTGATGCTGACTCGCGTCGGAAGCCGCTTGCTGCTGTCGCTGCAATTGCTGTTGTTGTTGCTGCTGCTGCAATTGTTGCTGTTGCTGTTGGTTAAGTTGCGACTGCCACTGGCTCTGCTGCTGCTGACCCATTTCCACATAGCCTGGATATCCGTTAGAGCTGTGTAAACTCTGTTGGGCCGGTTGAAGTGGATACCCAGGCATCTCGTTTCCCGACACATTGGTCGAGGCTATTGTGGTGAAGCCCTTGACCTGTGTATCGTTTGTCTGCGTTTGTGGGGCCGATGGCGGCTGTTGCTGCGGTGCTTGCTGTTGTTGTACCGGTTGCTGCGATTGCTGTTGTTGCTGTTGGCCGTCTATGTGAACGGAACTGCTGCGACTAGTTGGAGTGGTCGACGGTGGGGGCGCCATCGTCACATCCTGTAAACGTTTTTTTCCATTTCGCATGAGTCTCATTTTGTTTACAAAAATTCTAGATTCTTAATAATGTTTCAGCTACAACACTGATGTAAATAAATACATTTTATCTTATTATTAATTTTTAAGTTGATTGTGTTATACAAGAAAGAAAACTTTCACATTTTAACTTTTCTTTTTCCATCGAAACAACCAATGTTCGAATTTGACAAATATTATAATCATACGATTTAAGCTGCAAGCGATGATGTATTACCTGTTGCTGGTATCCGTTGACATACTCCTGCCTTTCGTAGCCAACTGGTTGAGCTGACGCAGAAGCAGGATCCATAAACTGGCCGTTTAATGGTCTCTGCGGGTTCGCTGGCGTGCTTTGAGTTGCGACCGTCGTTAATGGTGACGGTTGTGCCGCGATTGCGTACTGTCCCGTAGTTCCGGCACGTTGAAACGCTGATTGGTCCGTCGCGATAAAGGCTTGTTGCTGATACGGAACTAAAAAATTAATAAGTATTAAACAATCAAGAAAATTGTCATTATTGAAAAACAAAAAAGTTCATGGTGAATTTTTATAATCATTAAAGCGCGGATATTTTTGCATAATGCATGAAATTTAGTCAGTTGTATTGTATTTTACATTGACAACAAAATGATGTGGAAAAGTCGTTTCGACTGGAAAAGGTAAAACAAACCTGGCGGTTGGGGATGGTACGGTGTAGCGGCGCTGTATTGCGTGTGATATCTCAACTCCTCGAGCTGATTCGGTGCCGGAAGTTGTTGGATAAACTGTTGGGGTGGCCACGCGCCCGGCGCAGTTTCCACAGTGACCGTTCCCACCGGGCCGACTCCTTGGTGCCAAACGGTGTTCCCGAAACTGGCGGTCGGCCGGAACCCTGGACCGGAGTCCCCGTAAAACGGCATCACCCCTGGGGACTGTAAACACGCAACATTGATTAACTTGTTCGACAATAAAAGGACCCTTGGTCCTGCCCCCTGACATCTTGCAACCGCGTTACGCAATAATTCACACGTCATTTCTAAATGCGATGCTCGTTTCTCGAGTCGCAGGCAACTTCCTGCTGAACGAGCAATGAAAAAGTAATACATTTGTGTTTCTCGTAAAAAGTGGCAAATCAATTTACGGGCAAAATCCATAATGCTTTATTCGCAGCGAACTTTAAATTAATAAATAAATATGACTTTAGACAACAATAGAGTATTTTTAAAATTTGAAGATTTATTCTTAGCGAGAATCCAAACAGCCAATCCACTCAACATGAATGACATTTTTTGAGTTTAATAACAAAAGTGAAATAAAACAAGAGTACATGCAATATTAAGGGCTTCTCTTTCCTTTGTTCCCAGCTGAAAAGATATTTTTCAATAGCAACTTCAATAATTCCAAGCGCAAATATTAAATCCTGGAAAGCTTTATTTGAAGTAACATTCAGACGTTGAATGCAAAAATTATTTTGTGAGAATTTTCAAAGGAATAAATAAAACATTAAAAAAAAGGGAAAACAGAAATAGAAAAAAATGCTGGAAAGAAAAGCAGCGCACACGGCTGCGTTATTTTATTTCAGAACAACGAACAATGGCGCATTTTCGAGTTGCGAATCGCGAACGAGGGACGAGATAAATTTGTATTCAAAATCTGGAGAAAAGTGGAGAGGGGGGAGGCAAGACGGGGAGTGCGCATCAAACGCTCTGCCTCTGACAATTGGCGGCGGATGAATCGAGTAATTTATTGTGCAAACTTGTTCTTATTTGATGGAAAAAGGTAAAAGAAAAAAAATGAAGCGAATACAAGTTAAAAATCAAATGTATTTTTTGTTGAAATAAAAATAGCAAGATTGGTCAAAGAAAAGTGGGAAAATGGTGGATTGAAAAAAAGGTGCACGTTTGTTTGACTCCGTGGCAGGCTGGCGCGAGCCGAGCAATACGACGAAACAAGGAAACGACACAGGCGCGGAAAACACGCGGGGCAATCGAAGGGAGAGCCGGCAACCTCGCAGAGGGAGTCTGCTACAAAACGCAAAACGAGAACCACGCCTTGAGATTCGTTCGAGCGTTGACTTGACGTCGTTAACGTCAATAATTTTGCTTTCCCCGTCCATCTACGTACGCCGTTCAATTAACTTCAAAAATTTCGCGCACTTTTCTCAGTTCCTCAGTCGCATTTCCATTTTCTACACTTTTTTTCAACTCTTCTTTTTCATTTTGCAACTCATTCGCACTAAAAATATTTGAAATAATTTTGCAACAATTGCTTGCACTATCGTTTCTGCAACATCTTCTTTTTTCTAAACTCAAACATAACCAATTCGGCAATAATATTCAAACGTTGTCTTTGCAGTTAAAATTTTTCAAATTAACCTGACGTCAAATTGGTATTTATCCGAAGCTACTTTGAAGGAAATTGCGAAATTCGAGTTTCATAGAAAGACAGATAACGTTACTTTCGTTAAATACATTAATGTTATTATTAATTAACAAACTAATGGCTCCGAAGCTTACAACATAATATTATATCGGGGGGAAATATTGTCTGTCTAAATTAATGTATTTACGTCATCTTCGTTTAATTAAAACATCAATTCACTCCAATCAATACTTGATTATAGTAGTTAGAACTTGTGCAAACGTTTATTTTCGGGGTGATTAGTGGAAAAAGCAATACGGACAAACTTGCTCCAACTTGGCATCGAGATTCTATGGAAAGGTACTTTTAAAAGAAAGTATTTTTCACACAACTATATATACACATACCAGATACATAAATATATACCGTCGGGGTGGATATAATCCTACTTATTAGAGAGAGTGCTGCTCTTGTTAATAATGTATGGCGAATGAACGATTCTATTCTGAATGAAAAGTGTTGCAAGAATTATTGAATATCAAAAAAGTAAATTAATGTATATATATGTATGAATACAAAATATGAATGTATAATATTTTTATAATATTGCTGAATTTTATGCTAAAAGATATACAGGCAAATATACAATCATCAAAAATGAGTAAAAGTAGTAAACAACAAAAAAGATTACAACAGTAATCCGACAAGAAATTCCTGATTCTGACCACTTCTTTTTCGTGCAATACAAGCGACCGAAACCACTAAGTCACCGGCCGAGAGAATCCAATTTCGGAGGCAAAATCCCAAATTGTTTACAGCCCGGCAAATTGGCCTCGGAGAGAGCCGTCAATAGCTGGGTTGTAAATTAAAAATTACGGTAAATTTCGCGTCGATATACGACGCGTTTAACGATTTCTTTTTACGACGCAGCCCCGAAGTATGTTTCAATTAAGCGATATTGAGTTACGACGGCAATCTCGTTGGCTTGGCCAAAGACAACAATATAATCGTACCTTAATCAAGGTTTTGTAGTTGCGAATTGACATCAAAGTTTCATTAATTTTTCCGCTTCGTTGACTTTTTATTAATTCAAACAACAGTTCGTCTCGCGACAAAACTTTTGTTGCTGTTGTTCGTCAACACTCGCAAATTTTCAATTAAAAATTTCGTATTAATTAGTTGATTCGTCGAAACGATTGTTAAGTTCTATAAGTTTATTAACTATATCTGTAAAAAGTAGTATCTGTCACGTGATGGCTTTTTAATTAAACATTTGCAATGACAGTCAGTATCGCGATGACTGATATAGTCACGTGTTAACATTTATGACTTCCGACACGGAATTGAATTATTTTTATCTAAAATGTCATTGCGGAATTTTAGTTTATATTTGTATTGGGATCTGACATTAATCGACACATCGTGTCCGGATAAAGTAAAAATAGGATGGGAATTTGAAAATAAGTCGTAACGATAAAAAAAGAAGGTTTAACTCAATTATCTGTCGACATTTTTGATTGAAATTTGAAACACTTTTGGTGTCTCGTATATATTAATGTCTCAAAATGGAATAATCATTTTCGTAGTACACAAAAAACGAAAATTTGCTATGGCAGCAAAAAAAAAAAAAAAATGTTGCCACTCCAGCGCAATTTTTAATTTACCATTAGGAACAGCAACTTTTTTTACATACATAATTATTTTAGAAACAAATGTTATCAATGACGTTCGTGGAACGTTGATAAAACGTTTCGACGCTTAACTCGACGTGCAATTTTTCTTTATCGTCCCGTCGGGTGTAAAAAGTTTAACACCCGCTCGCACATACACGAGCGCGCTTTTCTTTTATTGTTTATTCTTTACAGCACGAAATGTTATTATTCGCGATAGCTTGCAGTTATTGACATTGGCGTGTCAGCCAGGTCGGACTTTACCCCGCGATCCTTGGCGCAACATGGCCGAACATCTTTATGGATTCTTTTATTGTCGCGAAACGGCGTCCCAGAAAAAGTTTAATTGTATTACTTTGCGAATTTTGCTTTACGGCCCTCATTTATGCTTCCCCGGCCTTTATTGCGTTTCAACCGGATTTCGCTTTTTATCTTTGATCGCGACTATTTCTCAACATGATTGGTATTTTTAACTTTGACGTTTCTATTAGTCACGTTACAGTTTGTTGCAGCAACTTGCGCGATGTTGTACTTTTAATTACAAGTAGCTTAATTACCTCGTACAAGGAAGTCGTTTCGCTTGTCATTGATCTGTATAAATTCCATATAAAGCATTTAATAAATTGCTTTTTATCTTCCCGCAGAGAAATGAATGCTTTTATCATATAGATTACGATATTTATTTGATAAGGAAAAACTTACTTTTTTGTAAGTAAGCATTTGATTTCATTGACAAAATACTAAAAAAATCGAAAAATGCAATAGCTGCTTAAGAGGTAATAAATAAATGATTTAACAATAATATTTGAATTGATGAATTCTCTCTTTTGGTTGACGGAACATTCGGCGATCGAAGCGACTCGTTATTTGCGATCGACTAACATATCTCGGAATGGAAGCGAGCAACACGTCGGCGGAAGTGGGTCTTGGGTTTCGGTGACGGGACGCTTTCGAGAGGGCAAAGTGGATCGTCAAATGCACGTCGTGGGATTATTGTGGCGGTTCACCCTTAAAATGGCCCTAGATCGGCGTTTGCGGTCGTACTTGATACCATCACCCTGGGGAACGTTTGCTGCCCTCGCAGCGTCACGACCTAGGCCAATTCGCCGGGATCGCGAAGACGGCGCCCAAACGTAACCCTCATTCGTCTTCCGGCCCGTCGGCTCTTTTACTCCCAATCTCCTCCCTCGTCCTTTTCCCCTCTGCTTTCTTCTATCGACTTTCACTTCGCCACTTCTTTCCCTCCTTCATTGTCAAAATCCCCGTACCGCGCTTCGAACTTGAGTTGGTTGAATAAATTTCGCGCTTTCGAGTTGTTGAAAGTCAGTTTCCCGGGTGAGAATTCAATGTTTTTCAATTGGAAGATGAAAAAAAAGAAGGGCGTAGGATCGGAGGAAACTCAGGGTTATAAAAATGGTTGGCAATGGAGTTTTTCTATTTTGAATCTCTAATTATTACAGTGAATTTGTCTTGAAAACTTTAGTTAATTAAAGTATTAACGTTGAAGTTCAATTAACGCGCGTACCCGATTGGCTATATGAACTTCACTGTAATTATTCTTGTGAAATTACGAAATTCGTAGAATGTTCCTTGAATCTTGTAATACTATTAATTATAAATAATTCAAAGATGAATAATGATGAAAATAATATGATATTTGTTACACGATTGGATTTTACTTATTAATAATTTGTTGATTAAACATTTATTATTTATTATTGAAATGAAAGAATTCACAATTTTTATCTTTGACTGGCTTTATCGAATTCGTAACTTTAATCTTAGAAAATTTTTAGCGCAGAAAAAAAGTGCAAAATTATAGATACTTGCTGCTTAGTTTCTTCTCGTTTAAACGTTGTACTCCTCGACTTTTAATCGATGTAATCTTAGCTGTTTACATACTTCTTATCTATAATTACATTGCCCGAGTCGAAAATTCTCATCGCCTTCTCGTTGCGATTGTATCCTTAATTATTTTCCATCGATGTTATCTGCATCGACATCTAAAACCTCATTACAACGTAAAAAGCTTCCGCAAGGAAGCGGCAGTAAAAACCTGCCCACTTTTCATCAAAAGTATCAAAGGACGACTGAAAAGTTCACGTATTGTGTCGGGGAAATTTTCCCGAAGAAGCCGATTGTCGGGCAAATTCATCGCCAACGGTTGCGAGGAGTTAATTGAACTTTTTTGCTGATATGAAATTGTTGCGAAGTAAGATAATTTCGATAAAATTTCGTTGATCCGGTCCAGTTTTTTATTGGCCATTGGAATGTTCGTTCGACTGAAGAAATTACGGATGTTGGTCGGTTTTCGGCTGTTTAAAATGACGGCGACCAAGTTGGTCGATTGTCAAAGAAATGGAAGAAAATTGTTTTCCTCTAACCGTATGATATATTGGATTGCGAACGCACGTAGAAACAAGTTCCATTAAAATGTTCTCTCTTACTCACAGACAAGTATAAATGTTGATTTTACATTTTGTGGAACATTACGTTCATTGAATGAAATTAGCAAGTGTTTAAATAAATATTGATAAAAATTGCAAACTGCTTCGATGAGCGTTTGACAATTCTTGTTAAGCAGTGTTTGAATATGAAATTTCAAGTGTTAGATACTCAAGTATCGAAAACAGTCGCTCGCGGCGCAACGCATCAATAATTCATGCTTCAATCGTTAATAAGAGTGAAAGCCGCCGAACAAAAGCGTAATTTTTCCAGCGACACTTGATAGCCAACCGCGCCCCGTTTTCATCAATGCGTGCCTCAATTATCCCCTTTCCGATCAATTACCTCGGCCAAAATACAATCTCGAGTTCGCTCCTTCAACTACTTTAAACCGCAGCCAACGAACTCGTCCGAGTATCCAAATCCAAATCAATATGCCCCATAAGCGAGGGCGCGAAAAAGTAGCCGGACAATAGCGGAGACGCGCGTCGCGTCGTAAATTCCGCCGGACAATGGCCCGTTGCAATCAGCTAATGCGGCCAACGGGACCGCGAGAGCGCGTTTTCACCGGGGACAAATTTATCGGGAAATTAGTCCGGCCGGCTGGGCCGTTTAGGCGCGTTTATTTCATTAACAATCGGCCCGGGAAATGCATTTATCAACGCATCGGCGCGGCCGTACACCTGCGCTCGCGGCAGACCTCACGGCATTCCTCTTTTCCATCGGCGCGCTATTGCGCGAAAACGGAGCCTCGATAGTCAAACCGGTTTCGTCCGGCAGCGTTTACCTTGCAGCGTTTATTTTCGTTTCGACGTTCCTTAAAATTCTACTTAACTTCGTGCCATTGTTTCGCTGACGAATGTTGATTTTACCAGACATTCTGCTATCACTTCTTTCTACTCGCTTTTTACCGTCTATTTTCCTCTTCCTCCTCTTTCCATCTTTCGCTTCTTTTATTTGTCATTTTTTCCTTCCCGTTTTGCAATGCAAGAAGAAAAGGACCATTTCGGCCGGGGCAAATATTCTCGCGCCAAGTTTCGTGATTTATGAAAGCTCGGGCAATACCGCGCGTCGTTTTTGCTAATGAGAATTGATTGAAAAGGCAGGCTGAAGGGTATTGCCTGGCGCGTGAAATAACGCGGCGGCTCACAAAAATACGGGCAAACAAGTTTATAATATTAATTACCGCTTTTAGCGGCCGCGGCGTCTTGCGGCCGTGTAAACTTTAACTGTCAAAGATGAGAAAACTTTTACAATATCCAGCAATTGTACCGCGAAAAAGTTTCTATCAATTAATTTCGATAGTGATATCAGGATTTACGGGGTAAACTTTTAATTAAACTTAGTTGTAATTAGAATTACGCGCGGCAACTTTTGCGAGACGTTGTATTAATAATATATTGCGAGAAAAAGAACGCCAGCGCGGGAGAAGCAAAGCAATGGCCGTAGAAAAAAAAAAACGAAAAATTAACCGAAGAATTTTCGTCCCGATTTCACCTTCGATCGATTGTTTTTACTTAATCATCTGTTGTTTACCCGGTTCAGAATGTCGCCATTTTACGTTCAATATAAGCGTACCGTAAATTCTCGAACGTTCTTCTAAAAATAAATTCGTACTCCCGAGAATATTGGACTGTGAAAATACAATTCGCTTCGGTGTAGGATACTTTTAAAACTAATATTCTGAAATGGAAAGGTTTCTTATTGAGAATGGACGATTTTTATCGCGGCAGGATTTTAACGTCGAAAAAATGGCACACTTAGTTATGAAAAGATGAGAGAAGAAAAATTAAACGATAAAAAAGTAAAGGAGTACTTTTGTACGTAAAAAATTTGTTGTTGCAAATATGTTAGCGAAATTTTTTATAATGACTCGGCAATATAATTTTACTTTTAAAATGTATACTAAAATAACTGAGTTTTTTGTATTAATGTTGACTTAGTTTGTATTTATTATTCCCGTATTTATAGTCCCATAAAAAACCCAATAAATTAAATTAGAATGACGGTGTTAGAAAGCATAAAAGTGCACGTTAAAACAGTAACACCCCTGCGTGTAATGATTCGAAACGTTAAACTAGTGATGACGGTAAAGCATTTTTCGTATCGCGAGCGGTCGATTTACGGGTCGAACCGCGGGATCAAAAACGGCACACGTGAATGGACTAATCGCGGGAATGCAATAACAGCCGCGGACCGGTGTTTCGCTGGGTAATCCGGCGTTGATGCCTTTAGCGGCCGATATTGGCAATTATCGCTGGCGTGGCTCTGTCAAACGTCAGCCGACGACACGCACTCAACCAGCCGGCGATACGCGCGTTTTAACGCCGCCCCGCCGGAATAAAGGCACGATTACAAACTTCCTCCGTGGCTTTAAGATCTCATCCAATATGTATATATGTATTCAAATTGCGCTGCAGTGCGATACGGGCTGTATCAAAATTACTCGCCCGTAATACGATTTCATAAACTATTTAAATTTCCGCATTAAAAGTGGAATGCGAAATTTTTGTATTAATATTTATGCGTTGTTAAATTCAACGTTTATTTACTTTGAAAATACAAATGGAAATTGCAATGTCATTACGACTGGCTCTCCGGTTGTAACTCATGAAAGAAGAGGAAGGTAGAAATTGTATAAAAATAAAAGAAGGCAAGAGGAAAACGACGGATCGAAAATAAAGAAGTTGAAAGATGTACAAGAAGCTATATACGTACATAATATACGAGTTCAGACTTGGAGAAATTTTTCTGAAAAAAGTGCTATTTTCTTTATAAGCTTTTCTTATTGCAATAAAAAGGTATCATTATTACGTTCTTTCCTGTTCCTTCACCTTATTCTCATTATGTTTCCCAAAATGTGATCACTTTTTACAATTTATAAAAATATTCTTGAATCTCACGAACAAGATACGGGAGCTTTCGCTGACCAAACATGTCCGTTCAAAGGTTGATGTATTAAAAATATTATTTATTTGGACCATAAAATTGAGATACCCTTCACAATCAACTTTATACGTGACGAATCTAAGAGGAATGAAGAAACACGAAAAAGATGACAACACTGATGGGCACGGAAGGGTGAGACGAAAAGAATGGCCGGGGGGGAGGGGGGTGGCGGAAGAAGCTTTGCTAAATTCCCGTTGGTCATTGGCATTTTGACCCTGACCGTAATCGCCGGCAACGACGTGCCGGCAACCCCGAGGCTCGAATGAGTCACGAGGACCCTTGCGAATCTTTTTTTAGAGACAGGGTTGACTGCTCGTCGAAATGGCAGCGCTACGTGAAAGAAGGGATAGACTACTGGCAGACGCCCGTTGCGGGGGCGGTGACCGCCGCCAACGCGAATCAATACCCGCAGGAACAGGGACCACCAACCTACGAAGAGAGAAAAGGTGAAAGAGAAGAGAGAACGCCGAAGGTGGCGGGGGACAGCGGGGCCGAGGGGAGTAGGGGGCGCCGCGCGAAACGGAGAGGTCTGGGAGGCTGCGATTAAGCCGCCCAGATGACTCCATACCTTGGTCGTCCTTCTCGTCATCGATACAGCCCGAGACTGTTGCGATTTTTGGAAAATATTGCTAATGAAAAGTGGAGGGAGGAAAACGGTTGGTTTGTGGTCTCGGTGTCTCGTAAAGAGCGACGTATATGACCAACGAATTGGCGAGATATGGTTATGGGCAATTGGGCGTTTTTGATATTTTCGAAATATGTTGGTAGTATTTTTTGATAACGCATCGATGGCAAGCGAGATATTTTACGGCGCTTCCACGTCCGGCATTGTATCTTATTTGAATACATTCGTTCGGGTATTGAACGATGTATCAGTAATGCAGGGTATTTTATGTTGTCTATGGGGGCTTTTAGTAAATTTGTATGCATTTGAACGGCATGTTAGATATAATGGAAATATATTCGTTGTACGAGCGGATAGGTGAACAATAATTAAAAATACTAAAATTTATAAAGTGGTAATTCAATTGCAACGCATGTCGTATTCGTGATGTAATGTCAGTTACAAACTGTGTTATAGCAAATGGTATTAATCATAATTTTCAATTTCTGCACTGTATCATGTTGTCAATTATCTGCACTATAACATGTTGTCAATTATCTGCACTATAACATGTTTTCGTGACTTCGCTTCCTCTATCGTTTAAACATTTCATGAAAACTTTTACTAATAAAACAAACAACTGTGTGATGACTTATTAAAAAAAATTCACACTAATGCAACAGTATGTTAATTGTCATGTCTTCCCATTACACCATCTTTCTATGAACGGTACCCCACAAAAGCGACATTCACAAACATCTAAATGCCTTGAAATAAGACGCTTGTTCTCGCACCGTTCGTCCACGAGGATTACAAAACATAAAATGCTCAAACCGCAAGAAGCCGGGAAAAAAGAAAAAACAAAACGAAAGAGGGGTAGAAAAAGCGAGAAGGAAAAAAGAGGTGAAAGGGAAGGCTGTTGCGTGTCTCGAAGCGTTCTCTCGTTGAGCGTGAAAACGCGCCGGTGACCTTGGGGCCGGGTTTTGTCATCCGGCCGTAAATGCATTTTTGCCCCGGGAAAGCGTGGCGGCTCGTTCGCGAGGGCGTTGACGGGCGCGATGCGGCGAGGCACGTAAACAAGTGATAGAACAGACTGGTTCGCACAGTAACCCCGCTCGAGCGCTCAGCCGAGCTAAGGAGGAGCATCAAGATATGCAAGCGTCGGATGCGAGTAACTGCATTCCTGGCTTCCCCGTCAGCCGGCAATCCCGTCGCCGAGCTGCTCTTTCACTTTCGACGAAGAAAGTGACGACAAAGCGCCGATGCGCGGCATCTCCTCTAACCGAAAAGCGGCCAAACTTGTCGGAACCAATTTCCCGCTGTGGTTCCGGCCCAAAACGACGGCAATGCATAGCGCATAAAAACAAGTGCCGCGTTTAGAGACAATGCAGAATCACCCGGTTTGTCTCGTTTTGAAACATTTTTTACACACTTTTGGGATCATCAATTGATATACTTTTGGGATCCCAGACTTAATCCAAAATGGTTGGCTTTACACGAGACACTACGGTTTAAGATTAGATGTCTCATCTTGATGGTCTCGAAATCGTCAAGCCATTTTAATGTCTCAAACCAACTGTCCAACTAGAGAGCAAAACAGTGAAAGGGGATGGGACGTTTGATTTGTTAATAATTATCGTGCCACGGTTATCGTTCTTTGACGTTGCGCGTGAAACGCAGCTGAATGCAACGCACAAGCGAAACTGGAACATGCTAACGACATAATGGCCAGGTTGACTGATAAGCGAGCCGGTTCTGATAAGTCAAAGCGGTTAAGAATAGCGCGGTAAAATCATGGCGATTATTCTTTTATTGCCGTTCGAATGAATGACGCCCATTGTTCAATGCGTATCAGGTTCAATCAGGATCGTAAATAAGCCGGAAGCGTGTGTCGTTGGTCTGGGACGAAATTGTTTTGGCGATGAAACGAATTTCGGCGTGGTCGGTAGAACCGTGCGAAAAGCCTTTCTGAATATTATTCAACACTCGTAAATTATGCCACTAAACATTATATAGATGAGGATATTGTTTACATGTTAAATTATTGAGTAAAAGTTTCTCCGTTTGACAGTGAATGACAATATACTTTAGATTGAAAAAAAAAAAAAAAAAAAAACAAATTATGATAATTTTGTAGCTGAAACGTCCCATCGTCTTTCTTCGCTTGTACTTCGTCAGTCAAATTCTATTTATGATCTGCGAATCAGAAAACTCGGGCGCAGGTTGGGCAACAATTTTCAGCACAGGTGCACGAATTCTTCCGCGAAGAATTCGTTTTGGATGTGGATGATGGATATTTATGCGCGGGGTAACGGTGGGACTTACCATCGAGACCACCGGTGGCGCCGAGTTGCCGTTCCTGAGCGTGGCCGTTTGTTGACCCACTGCGGTATTGAGATTGTCCTTAGCTTGCTGCATGGGGTCGGCGTGCAAGGCTGGCTGTGGCTGTTGCTGCTGCTGCTGCGGCTGGTGTTGGGGAAGCCCTCCTATTCCTGCCTGAGGACTGCCGAGACCAGCTGGCGCACTATCTGGCGTGCTAACTTGCCGAGCAATTTTTCGATAACTCTGCAAAAGACATTTTTACGTTATTTCGGAAACCCGCTTGGACGTTGCAATTAGCATCAAGTTAAGGTGGAGTTGCACTTGGCAACGTTGTGCCGGAGCCTTACCATTGACGATCTAATAAAACGGTTCATTCTTGTTTCGCGACGAGACGAAAGGATTGTTTAATTAATAGCCTTTGATAATAAAGTAAACACCACCTTAACTATATACAGTTATATTTTCATATCGTAATGATATAATTGCTTTGCTGGATTGTATACAAGAGATATTTCATCATCCCAAGTTCAACATTTCAAGTGCTTCAAATGCAATTATCATTTCAGACCCAACCCAGTTTGTTATCTAACTAACAAAGGAAACTCCGAAAAGGATGATTCCCAGAATTTAATTCATTAACGACCAATTTCCACTTTCAGAACGCTAAAATATTCCCAACAAAATCACCGTTCTATATGCGATACATACTTCATTTTACACAATCATATTTTTCAGACTCCATCTTGACTCGAAGTTATATCAATATATACGTAGATGGCTTCAAAGTGTACTTTGCCATTCTTGAAAAAATTGCGTTTAACTCCAAGGCAGTGCATTTCGACATTTTTCATCAAACGTTCGCGATGCTGATTGAAAACCCCTCTACTTTTTTTCTTTCTTCTTTTTTTTTCACCAAGATTTCCAATTCAGTTACGTTCTCGGTTGTAAGGGGGGTTCGGACCAGTCGTCGCAAAACTCCAGTCGCGATGTTTTATGTATGCGATCGATGGAAGCCGAAACAAAGTTGAAAGTAAAGAACGCCACGTGATAGCGGCTGCAAGTGCGTTTTCATAAAACGCGGCTTGCATTAAATCAGTCCGCGGCGATGTTTGACGGGACGTTCGAGAGGAGGGCGAAAAAAAGGGGGCGAAGGAGAAGAAAAAATGGACGCGCGCCTGTGTTTCGAGCTCGAATTTCAAACAAACAACCGGGGCCAGGGATTTACGGCCGCGATGCGGCGTTTGGGAAAACAAATTAACGCGAGAGGCGCATTTGCAACAATATTTTGACTGACGAAAAATGACCAGTGCACTTACAATAATAACGCTGATTCATTTGCGAGATTCGTGGGTTCGCGATGAAAAAAATGGCGCACGAAAAATCGCGACGTATACTATGAAACGTGTGATGGCAATTTGGGAAATTGTTGAATGCCATTTTTTCCGTGTTGTAATTTGTCTGTATTTTAAGTGAAAAAAGTAATATCATTGGGATTTGAACGCAGAGCTTGTTGTACCGGAGTATTCATTCTCCGTGAGAGTTAACATTTTATAAATGGGATTTATAATGGAAAAATCTATAAGTCTAAAAAATAATATAAGAAAAATGATTATTAATATAAAAGATAACAGTGTCAGGAAAAAATTCTGTAGAAATTTCATTTTAATTTCATATCGCCTTTTGTACATTAAAAAGGACCACCATTATACACACCTCATAGTATGTCAGCCACGTCACATACAATCAATGCTTTTCTTTTCTTTTTTTTTTTTTTTTTTAAAACCTAATATCATTCCCAAATCTCAGTTGTTAGTACATCGATCATTTTTATTACGCTGGGTTATTCTTACTTCCGTTCTTCGTTCGGTTTTCCGATGCGAATCGCGCGTTTCAATCATTGCGCAGCCACTTTTAATGAAGTGGACGAAAGAGTTGATAAATTCGCTTTTTATCAATAACTTTTCACTAAAACCACCGGCCGCGTAAAATATAGTTAACAAAACAGAAAACAACAGTGGACGTGTCGAAAAAGTGATCCCTCTAATTTTTTTGCGTCTCCTCTTTTTTAGCTTTGTTTCATTGTTCCTTTTTTAATTTACGTTCTTTTTTTTTGTAATACTGCTGTAACACGACTCATGTGACGGCATTATATCAATCCCCATTTATCGAACGGCTCAATTTATATTTCATAAACTAATAAAGTCAATTTTTTTGTTGGTTCGTCGCAAAAAAGCAATGCCGTTTCCATTCGAGTCGAACGTTTTTTTTTTTTTTTTTTTTTTTTTTTTTTTTTAATCCTTTTTGGGCAAGTCCACCCCCGGGCGTGCACCAAAAAAAAAGTCAATTTCAATCAAACCCCCGGGCCCGGGGGGGCGCGTTTTTTATTGTCTCAAGGAATAAAATTAAAACGGATTTAAATCCAATTTAAAAACATCTCCTTCTACACTATCCCAGACCTCCCGAACCCCCCCATCACCCTTATACCCCTCTTTG
>JABFOV010001876.1:0-22559 GCA_022817685.1 Aradophagus sp. ZL-2020 | reverse complement strand
ATAATATTTTGTTCTTACGATAAATTTAAATTTTCGCGCCATGTTTCTCCGGAATTAAGGAACGCGGAATAAGACGACGTTCTGCAGCCAACTTCAGTTATCGTTCGAATTCTGCAGTTTAGCCAAAGTTATTATTTTTCCCACGTGTTTGAATCATAAACTTTACAAGCTAAACTTTTTTTATTTTTTTAAATATAAAATCGAATTTTTTTATCATCAAAAAATAATTGTTATAAAAGTACTTTATAAATACAAACAACGCATTTTTTTTTTTTTTCAATTTATTTAAACTCAATTATTAATTTGTGTTGTATACATAAATTTCTTCCGGTCAACTTGAAATATAAATGTTTTCATACAAGATCTATACTTAAAATAAAATCCTTCATAGATTGTTATATTCTAATGATTCAAATACACTGTTGAAATAAAAGCCGAGTATTTTATTTTTTATTGTATAATTTTTTTTACTGAAATAAAAAATATGTTAGCTGTTGAAAAATGCTGTAACAATGTTATAATTTTTAAACTATAAAGCGTATTAAAACACGCCGTATAATGAAGTGATACGAATTTCATTGTGTAGATCTTGTTTATACATCCCAATTAATGTTTTCTCGTTTATTATTTCATGATACTTAATTTTTTTACAAAATTCAATACTTTGTCACTTATACATCAGTATCACACCATTGTACTTTGTTTATTGTTAAATTTAAATGATCATGAGGTGAGTTTTGAAAGCAGCACATCCGAACATATAGAAACACACAGACGTCTTGATAAAAACCAAATTGATTCTGAGTGTTTTAAATTGAAAGTTATTACCGTTTCTGTGTGTTATCATTTGTTCCATATAAAGAATATAATGAAGATAATTGTCCTGATTGATATTTTACGGTAATATTAAAAGATTTTTGTAAAATAAAAATATTTGGAGAAACCTGGATATTACCCTATTATTCTTTAAATGGAAATACATTATTTTAATTACTTATCTGATAAAAAAGTATTTTAAAAAAATTATAATAAATTACCAACGCGTCATCAACCAAGAAAATGTATTTGACATTGATTTGGAAATCACATATACACGATTGATAAAACTGACTGACGATTTTTACAACTTAATAGAAATAGTTCATCTTTTGCGCGTTTTTGAAAGAAGCGGAATTATCGAGAAGTTAAAAAGGCAATGACAATTATTGTGAAAATTAAAAGAAAATAAAATGTCCGGGTTTTCAGACAAAAAAATTTGGTTTTGGAAAATTTAATTTAGAGTCAAAATTGCATTTAATATGAGTAAATTTCATTAAAAATAATGCATTATTTAAAAGCATTTTAAGATAATTTCGAAATTGTGCTTTTTTTCTTATATATTAATGAAACATATTTACCAGCAAATCAAATCAAATTAATGATTACAAAATTTATAAATGTATGCATTCTTTCTTTAAAAAGATAATTGAAATTAGAAAAAAAAGATTAAAAGAAAACGACACAATTTCAAAATAATCATATAAAATGATCTACACTCATCTTCAAGATTTTAAAATTTGTACACACAAAGGTATACAGTTTTTATTGTGTAGATATAAAAGATCTCCAAACATAATTAACTTGTAACGAAAGATGTTGATTTTATGATGTTCCAAAGCTAATGTCGTATTCATAACTATCCTTCCTAGCGATGGTTCTATTCATAACCATCGCTAAGTAAATTAGATCATAATTTTGAATGAGAATTTCGTTACTTGACCACCATAGAATCAATATCTCTATTTGAAGTTGGTTTTCTTGTTTCACATGTTTTCATATTTCTTTTGACTGTGCTCGTTGTAAACGAGCGATGCTATAAGTTTGGTTGTTTGAACTATTTATTTCCTACAGCTCCGTGAGCGTAGTGATTTTGGTTGCGCCGTTCTATTTCCCTGAATAAGAACCCATCTTTCCCATGACAGGTACTTTTAATGTATAACTTTTATTCGCAGCTGTTGCTTCGACACGATTAACCATCGCGCAATTGAACGAGCGTGCGAACGAGCGAGCGGCGAGGGTCGGCGAGACGCCCGGATAATGGACCTCTCACGCGTTGAGTTGTCACCAGAGGCGCGCTCGGCGCCGGTTTAGTTATGCCATTCAAATCCACGCTCCCCATCCTTCGTATACTAGAGCTAGGTTGTCCAGGTTCAACGCTTCTCGTATAACATAATCCACTTGTTCAGCTGTTGTGGAAGTGCGCTGTCGGTTTGGATCACGACCTGCTAATTTGATTCGCACAAAACGCCAGATGTTGAGTGCAAGTGCGTTCTGTTCTTGTCCATCTACAATTTGACAGTTTAATTTTAATGTTAAAAAATAAATAGCTTCTTTGTTAATTCTAATTTAGAGTGACAGAAAATTTGATATACATTATTGCAGAGATTTATAGAATAATTATAAAATTACCAGAACACATGTTTCGGATGTACCAATCCTCTGCTTTCTTCAACATATTGTTCTTTTTAATTACAGAATTTTTTCCTTCAATATCTTCAGTTTTTGCGGTTGCAGATGCCAGCATGGATTCATGAAAAGCAGGTATGTTTAAGATTGTGAAGTCCATGTCCTTCACAATTGTCGTTGCTTTTGCGGCTGTCAAACCCTCTGACTGGAGATCTTTTACCCATGTTGAAATATTTTCCATGACAGTACTGTATTGTGATATAAAATAATGCAATTGTGACATGTTTTGTTGTTGATTGGCCTGTGTATGTAACAGATCCTTTATATCCGTCAAAATTTTATTGTGTTCCTTTACGATAGCCTATAATCAAACATTTAAATTGAACTGTTAATTGACAATGATTCAGGCGTGACCCATCAAAAAAAGATACAAATTCTGAGTTTATAGTGTTATATATTAATTGCAATAATTTACCAGCAGAGGTGTAACTTGAACTTTCAATCCTGTATGATATTCCAAAAGTACAGCATTTTTTTGTTGTACAGTCATTTGTGCACTGACAATAGCATCGGATACGAGTTTTTCAGCCTGTTTCAGCCAGCTTGCATCGACATTCATAGAACTTGCAGGTATTTCATTGTCTACTTGGAATAATTCGACCAATTTTTCCTCAATTGGGCTCACTCCTACAGTCATGCTGTTGGTTAGCAAACAAATCTCTTTCCAGTTTTTAACAAGTTTTTTGAAATTGGCATCACTGTTCACACTATCTAAAGTATAAGTGCGCAGAACCTCATAATGCAGAATGGTATTACTCGTATTCATTATGTTACTGGCTAAATTATGTTGCCAAACGTGTTTCTCACATAATGCAAACACAGAGTTGTCAAATGCGATGAACACCTCGTTAAGAGCAGGATTTGCTCCAGCAGCCCACTTTAATCGCTGTTTCACTGAAGCCACAAGATTCTGCTGCTGATCATATACTTCATTGACGCGTACTTGCAAAGCTTTCAACGTTCTTGTGTTTTTACGAAGCTCTGACATGAATGTTGAACGATCTAAAAAAAATAATTGATTAGATATTAAAAATGGTAAATTAAAACAGAATAAACTGAAAAAAATATTATAAACAATTTTAAATCAACTTACTTAATGGATTTAAAGGATTAAAATTTGTTTTCATTGACACAAAACTGTCTTCATGAAGCCAGTGGTAAGCCGTAACTTGTAACTGTAACCTTTGTGTACTAGCCTGAGCTAGTTCAACCGCCTGCTGTGTTAATCCAGCTTTGAGTTTAGCCCTAAATGCCACTTCTAACGTCTCCATCAAACCATTAGCTTGTGTAATAACGAATCCAGAAAACAGTTCTTGTTGCACGCTCATTTCAAACAGTCTTCGACACATATCTTCAATGGACACTTTATTCTCAACGCCAATATCTTGTTGTTCAATTTCCATTTTAATGTTGAAACCCATGCGCTGCAGCAAGAAACATAATGTAATGGCGAGGGTTTGCGTGGTCAATCCCAAAACTTGTCCACGAAGAAAATCTGCTGTGTAAATTTTTACTAATTTGATAATGTTCTCATCGTCATAAAGATTAGTATTCAAAGATACTCCTTCGCTGAACGCAACCGCTATATTCCGACAAATAACGAAAAATTCTTGCATAGTCAACAAACGCTTGATAAGAAAAATATCTTCCAAAATACGTCGAGTAGTTTTGTTTGATAAAGATGTAGTTTGCATTTCTTTCGCCTCTCGAATTTGATCAACTTTGTTCCAGCTTGGTGGAATTTCGATGGCATTTAAAGCGTCGATAAGAACATTAGTGTCCATTTGGATTTTTTCAAATAAGCCATTGAATCCCATGAGGAGCATTTGACCAGGTGTTAAAATTTCTTCCTGCTGTTGATTCTCTGAGTTCTAAAAAAATAAACATTATTATATACAGTGATGGAAATAAAAGATAATATAGTTTAAATATCAAACAATAAAATTAACAAATAAAATAAATAGTTTTTCACATTAAAAATAAAAAATATACCAACCGTAGAATCGATTTTTCTCGCCAAAAGTGCTTCGAACCTTAGTCTCAAGTTATTGACCACTTCTTGTATAACATTATGAGGGCTATCCATTTTCATAATGGTGCACCTCAAATGAACCTCCAGTTGTGATAAAATCATAGTCAACGGCATCCCGGCTGAAATGATAATTTCATCCATTTCCGCGATCATCTTCAATACAGTTGGTTCTTCGCTTATAACTGTTTTGGTGGTTTCTGGCAAAATGATTTTCTGAAAGTTGTAATTCAGTTCTTGCAAACCTCTGTAGATGCCCTCGGTACTTTTCAGGCAATGGAATAAATGCATGATATTGTTATCATGTAATTCTGACTGATCTGGACCATGACTTTGTGGAATGATCGTCACAAGCTCGCCAATAAATGATGACAACAGCCACATCTCGTCAAGATACCAAACACCCTCTCTTGTAGTCAGATTCGCCAGACAATCTACGGCGCAACGAGATGAACCTTCCAATGCCAGTAACTTTCGGTTTATGACACATAGTTGGCTCACAGCGACGTACTCGATAGCTCGTTCAGAGTAACCCTTTTCTCGAAGTACAAACGCCTCGATGTTCTGCTTTGCGTCGACGTAAGTTTTTTCTAAAATAAGTAAGTTATCTGGCAGATGTTCATGGACCATTTGCTCATACGCTTTTTTTAATCGTTCATTTGCGGCATTCAGAATTTGATGCATATGTTTCGAAAAGTCGACTATGTTTTGCTGTGTATGGTCGCGATTAGCGGGATTTAAATTTTCTAACTGAGCAAGAATATCATCACATGTATCTGCGGCGCTGCTGTTGAGCAATTGGTTTACCCACAACTGATACTGAACCGATCGTTGCTGTCTAGCGACCGTGCTGTTTGGATAGAAGCTGCATATTGCAGAGTACTGGCTAAGTGACTCAATGCACGTGCGTATCAGCTGACATTCTTGTAACAAGAGTTGCATCAATTCTTTTTCAGATTGTTCGCATTGGCCAATCATCTGAGTTTGACCAGCATTCTGAAGAAATTCTTTTACTAAATCAAATACTAGATGCTTTTCTTGGGTGGATATAGTTAATAAAACATTTACTTCGTTCAACCATTGAGGCAGCTGGACACCTTTTACGGTATTTAGCGCCATCTACGAATAAAATTAAAAAGATTAATTTGATTATAATTGTAATAATTTATTATTATTATAAATAAATGAATTATTATTTTTTGTATTTTATTATATCACAGCAATGTAGAAAGTTCAGTTATTTTTAATTAATTGTCAATGATCAAAATTTATCTCCTTCACTTTGATACCAATTTGTAATTATATATTACTAATGTAATACTTACATTATGCATGCTCATGTGACTTAGGCACTCGTCCATTTTATCTCGAAGCGCTTGTTTTGCTTTTTCTTGAGCTTCTTTAGCTCTCTTGTATGTACTGTAACGTTTCATAACAGTATATAAAGAATGATTTCGACCATTGGCTATTGCCTCTTTCACCAACGCCAACTGTTGACGTTTTTCCTGTAAAATGTTTTGACTCTGCTGACACTGTTCTGCTGCACCAACCCAAAGATTTAAACTATCTTTCAACAATGCAAATGTCTCTACCAATTTGTCTCTGTGAATAATATAACGCGATATGCATTAGTTTGTGTTAAATGCAAACAAATAATTTTTTAATAAATTATACAAAATGTATACAAGAGGCAACAATTTTTTATAATTTGTAAGTAATTTCTATTTATAGCCATTTAATTTAAAATGAGATCCTACTAAATTATGATAATGTTATAATTGTAATTACTTGTTAGCCAACATTTCCGGTATCATTTCCTTGAGTCTAATGGTAAATAGTGCCCGAGTGGTTTCTAATTCGTGCTGTTTTAGATCAATGTTGATGATTTTTGCTCTACCTTGAGAAGCACCGTAAGTCACTATACCATAATCACCATCTATTTTCCAGTCGACCAAGGGATCATACACAAACGCTTCAAGAAGTGTTAATAAAGTTCCTCGGCCACGTTTCAGGACCCACAAAGTGTGCTCACAAGCTGATCTAAATATTCCCTGCAAAAGAAATGAAATGAATTACAATTCTTTGTAAATTTAATAAACAATATATTACATTAATTAAAATAAAAAAGAAAAAAATTGCTAGTAGTTGTTTCACAAAAAAGAGAAATAAAATTTACCTCTACTCCGGTAACACCTAAGGCCGTTACAATGATTGGTGTCATTCTGAAAGGAATATTTTCAGGAACTCTCAGGAATTTTCCTTTTTCAAAGCAAACGTTGTAATCTATGTGAACTAATTCACCAGTATTTAGTTCCACGAGCATGTTATCTAAGTGTCTATCCCCTAAACCGATGATATATCCAATAATAGACATGACCGCAACAGAGTATGAATAATTTTTTGTGGCTTGCCACCAGGAGCCTGCATTGGCACTATTGTACCAAATTTCCCTAGATAAATTATAAATGTAAATATAATGTAAATATATGTAATAATAAATATACTGCAATTTTCCTAATTATTAATTACTTTGAAATTAAAAAGGAATTACTAAAAAAGCGTCTATCTTACTTTGCCAAAAGATCCTTTGGTGTCTCTGCCATAAGCTCTAACAAAACTTGCTTCAAAATGGACAATGGCCATTCCTTTCTATTTTCTACTGAAATATTTTTTTCCTGTAACAAAGGTATTAGCTTGTTGTAAAATAACTTTGAATGCTTTGGAATAACAAAGGTATCCTTAGCGTTGTTGGCGTTGTTAGCGTTGTTGGTGTTGTTGGCATTGTTGGCGTTATTGGTATTATTGACATTGCTAGTGTTGCTAGCGTTATTAGCATTATTGGAATTATTATTGTTGCTGCTATTTTTGTTTGCAGCGCATGTTTTCTGTTGCCATCGTTTATACAGCGAGAAAATTGGAGTCACGTTGTTGACCCATTGTATTAAGCCCGACCTTGGACCTAAGGGAATAACTGAATAGTGCCTTGCTCGGTAAACTGGTTGTTTGATATCGTCAGTGCTCTTGGACATCATAGTGTTGCACACACTTAAGAACTGCATAATTCGTTCATCCAAGTGTAGATCTTCAAGGCCTTTGCACAAATATGTATACATATTACCATCAGAACCATGAAATGCAAATTTTTTTGGCCTGGTCTTAGATGTTAAGATCTGGACGTTATCGTCGACAGATTTGATAGTTACTATTTTGTCGCCAAGTGAATTTACTCCAGGCATCGCGATACATGTATCTTTCATGCTTGCCAAAACTGGGCTTATTTCAGACATGTGCAATCTCTGCATAGATTTCTTACTCGTACGATGCCACCTATTCAAAATTACTTGAACCGCTAGAATATTCACAGTAAATAAAACAACCGAATTAGATGGCTTTTGCTTTAAGGATAAGGATTCAAGTAGATGTTCAACATTAGGTCTAACGCTTTCTTGAAAGGATCGTTCATATGGCGTTTCAGCTTTCACATTCAACGTCATGGCTGCAAGATTTTCTATCATAAACAATACAGGCTTCATGATGATACGGAATTTCTCCAAACTTATGGCTTCTTTTTCAGCAGCTGACAGTTGCGAATTGTTATTAGTTTTTTGAATTTCAAGCTCCAACAAATGACGTCGCTTTGTGATTTCGTTGTCATATCGAGAAAGAACTGTGAGCCACAATTCGTCCCAAAGAAGAGTAATACGCCGCAGTTCTCTGACCAGAACCTTTACCTGATTGATGGTGTCAGGAGCTGTTTTGTAAAGACAACTGGTGAGGCGATTAAAACAGACTTCAAGAACTTTGGAATTTTGGTGAGCTTCATTAACGTCTTTTGCTGAAGTATCATTCTGTGAAATCAATAGTACATTTATATTTAATTTATTGAATAATAATAAGGTTTCATATTTTTATGTTATGTATTTCTAAATTATTATGATAAACTTTGGTACACATAACAAATTGTCTATTTTATTATTCCTTCTTAATCAATCAGATATAAGAAAAAAAAGGTTTAATTTAATTCAATTTAACATTATCAGATACTTGAAAATGATTAAACACTTCAATCAATTTATAAAATTGATTGCTTTATAAATACTGGTATGCAATTTATATATCAATCGTAAGTAAAAAAATAAAATACTAACTGAATTGTCATGTTTCTCCTTCTCATCATTATCAGCATTCTTTGCGGGTGATACAGCTCCAACAACAGATGGGAAGACAATAAGATGCGGAGAGTTTTCCGCAATTCTGCACAGCAACTCTGAGACTGTCTGCCTTACATAAGGTTGTGGATGACTTAGTCTTGAAAATAATTGTGGAATTATTTGTTTCCAAGGTGATAATGGAGTGCTGTCTAGACCCTGGTTCAGTGGCCCTTCTAGTTCTCTCCAATGATCAGCGATCAGTCGTAATATTCTTAAAGTCGCCATAATGGTTACGCAATCATTGGTATCCTCTTTGACGAGTCGGAGAAATTGGAAATATGCATTAGCTGACAATTCATAAAATGAACAAGTTTCTGCTGGTTTCCAATGTTCTACAAGCAACTCCAAATCATCATTACTCATATCCTTTAGGACAGGTACGTTTCGCAGTTCTTCTATTACTTTACAGATATTAGAAACGTTTTCATCTTTTTTGCTTTGTGACAGAATTGATGCAACTATAGACATTTCCTCAAGACTTATGTTAGGTGGCAGCAGGTTCTTGTTTGCTCCGTCAAATTTACTCATGTCAGTTGACTGTTCACTAAAATTATTTTCAAATTGTTAATTTATTTGTAAATGTAAGAACGAATTTGCATCATATTAACATTATATTTAAATATAAAATTTAAATGTCAAATGTAGTAGGTGAATCAGGAGAGGAAAAAAAAAATGCTCAAATTTGATTGCAAGGAAGTTGAAAAACTCGTTTGTGCTAGGTATGTATTATAAATTATAAAACATACAAACCTTTGTGAATTTTCTGCAATCTTCTTTCCCCATTTATAGCACCAAGAAGCAAAGCTGGCCCAGGCTTCTGGTAAGGTAGGACATTGGTAGACGGCCATTTGGGTAAGTTTACCAATCATCATTTCATTACGTGGTATTAATTCAGTAGTCTGGTTGAGAGAATTTGGAATGGGTCCATTAAAGTACACGTCTCCTAGATTCACTAGTTGTTTCAATGGATCATAATCCAAGACCTTTGATTCATCTTGCTGTTGGAATTGTAATTTTCTACATAGAGATAAGAGCATATGTGACCCAGTTTCATGCAAATCTGAATCCGACTGGGCCATGTGTAAATCAAATTTTTCAGGACATTTAATTATGTCTTGTATCATAAAAAATGCAATTTGAGTGCACACATATACTGATTCTTCCATTCGCTCTGTGCAAGAAAGTAGTTTACACGTTTCCTTAAATGCACGTACAGTATTCTTCGACCATTCATGATTGAATGAAGATTTCAATATATTCTGCACTATGATTTCAAAACTTGTATCATCTTTGTCCATAGAGAACATATCCTTTTTTTGAATAAAATACTTGGTAAGTTCTCTTCTGGCCAAAGAATAGTTTCCAGTTTTGCGCGCATTACGAACTACTTGCACTCTTAAAGTGGAGACATCAGTAGAATTCTGGTCATCTTTGAGATTAGAAAAAAATTCTGACCACCAAAGCATTTTAGTGAGTGTGCGTGTTCCAAGAGTGTGCACCATATCATTCCAAAAAACGGAAAGAGTCTTTCCAAGCCAGTTAGTTTTGGGAGATAAATGATTAACAAGGCCCGCTGCAGCGTACTGCAGTAAAATAGCGTCGGTTAGATATTCTGACGGTGTGTTACATAAAGCTTCTTCAATAGTTTTTGAAACTACTTCACGACATTGAACGATTTCATTCAGCGGATGATAACCTTCAGTGTAATTATTATGAATTCGTAGGGCCATATTTGTAAGAGCATTTGAGCACTCTGCTAGATTTTTACTTGAGCTCCAATTAATCTTAGACTTTTTATCCATGACACCCCAGTCTGACAACTCTAGTAGCGACAAAGATTCTCCTTTTTCCCATTTCTGCCAACATTGAGCTTGTTGTAAATCGACGACTTCGTACAAGTGTCTTGACAATAAAGCGTACTTCTCTTGTTGCAAATACTCCTTTTCGTCCAATTTCCAAGACACAAGATTATCCCAGTCGTTGATAGATTCATAACATCTGCATAGATGAATTATACAGAATGCAATTACCTGAAAAATTTAATTAATTCAAAATTATTAGAATGTCAAGTAATTGAATTTGATTGATTTTGGAAATCCTGAACTGTGCTTGATTTTTTTCCAAAAAGCCTTTAATTCACAAGTATAATATAAGCGTTTTATTGAAACATTAAGTTTCAGACAACAAAATTAAAAAAAAAAAAAAAAAAAAAAATGTTCAAAGAATGTACCTGTAAATTGGCAGCTTCATTTTGAGTAGAATTCTTGTTGGAATCTGTGGCAGGATCCTCTTTAAATTGATCTTGCAAGATTTGTTTGTAAATTTCAGCTGCTGATTCATATCTCTGAGCAGCTTCTTCCGTTGCAGCTCGTAACCATGGAAACTTTCGATCTCGCTCTTTTGTATAAACGTACAAACCTTGCAGGGCTTCAGCTTCTTCCAGCCGAACCATCGCTTGAGCTGTATACAAAACAGCTCTTTCGAATTCAACACTCTGAATGCCCTCTGGAGTACTAAGTTCTTGAATCAATATCTGGCCATGCCTCAAAACGTTCGTAGCTTGTCCAGCATGTAGCGAAACAACACATAGTGCTAATCTGATCCGATTCAACCATTCATGACAAGTTGAGCGGTTTGTGTGGAAAAACGTGCGTACTGGTTTGGGTAACGCTTTTGGCCATACCAGGTAATCCTCTGTGGCGTTATGAATTGCTCGTTCCAAGTGTTCCAAGAATTCAATTAATAATCGAACACGCGTGTGCTCCTTCAAAATGTCGCTCAATTCATATTCGCCATTTTCTTTCAGTTTCTTATCATCATCGACATTACCTGGATATGAAATCTCACGTGCTAAACTTTTTAAAGAACCTTCGATGGTTGTAAAAGTTTCTTGTGGTTTGCCCAAAGCCGTGCGAAGTTTCATGTCAATGCAATGATTTGCAGCTTCAAAACCACACCAAAATGTAAGAAAAGCATTGTTTGCAAGGCCCAAGTTAAATATACTCATCATCATCTCATCTCCCACAGAATTATGCCAGCTTAAATTAAATAATTCCGACAAACGAGTTTCGTCGAAGTTGAAGTCTTGTAGAATTAATGACATATAGTTTTTGAAAACATTGCTTGGCATGCTACTTTCACCTATCCTCATGTACATTCTTTGGGCGTGATGAATCGATTCCAGGGTATAGTTTAGACTTGCGTGATATTTCTATGAATGAAATTGTATTTTACAATAATATTTCATAATTGAAAATTCTAATTAAAAATTTGTATTAAAATTTATAACATGAATGAAACTATGATTACAAATCTTATTTAAAAAACAAGAGAAAAATTAAAATTCCCGTATTTAATATATTAGTTTTTTACCTTTGGTTCTGAAAGCAATTGTTTCTTATTTAGTTTTGGAACAACAATATTGACTGGAACTTTTACTAGCAATTCGCAGTATTTATCTCGTACAGTTTTATTAGTAGATGTCAGATGTAAAGCAACCAGATTGACGACTTTATTGTATAAGTCTAGACTTCCTTTGAAATCTTTAATACTCAATATAATATCCAAATTTCCACAAACTGCCACAGATATATCTGATTCTGTTGTTGTTCCATGTTGAAAAAGTTGATCAATGATCTTTTCACATATAGGTGTATTTAGTAGAATGTTTAATGATTGATCTGCTTGCATAGTCAGTTCCTGTAGCCAGTTAAGTATTAAATGTAAAACTTGATTGTCAGAACTACTTTGAAGTATTTCTGAAATCAAATTAAGAATGATTGTCAAATGGCCGCTGGTTGGTGAATCCATTGTTTCTGGAAAACTATCTATTGGACGAACTGCTTTTGAGTCTACTATTAAAGATGAATTTTGGATGAAATGATTGTATCTGTAACAAATAATATTTTATAGTGTAAAAAATCATTTAAATTTTATGAAATTGATTGTAGTACAATTTTAATAATAAATGAAAAGAAAAAAATATTTCTCACCGTGAACAGTGCAGAAAAAGCATGTACAATATATTATACTGCAAAAGTGGACTTGAAGCAGCTAATCCTTTATCATAAGGTTTAAGTTTGACAGCCAATAATTCAAGAATGCTTGGAATAAGTGCCCACATACCGATAATGGAATTACTTGCATTAGCTATAAAAAAGAATAATTTATGACAAAATGTCTTTAATGTATATTATTATTATTATTATTATTATTATTATTAATAATATTATAAAATAAGAACTATATTAATAAATAAGACTTACCAATGCCAGATAATGCTTGTAACAAAAAGTGAACAACAATCTCTGCATGTTTTTTTCCGTAACACAAGTTCTTTAATGGATTGACGGCTAAAAACTTGTCAACATCTTTAACAATAAGTCTATATGATACCTCCAACTCAGCCAAAACGTATCGATAAATCTCTTGTAATAAAGGTATGTTTTTTAAACTTAGCAAGTTATGATAAACCGCCAAGGTAGCATTCTGTATTCGTGACGAGTTGCGAAATCTCAGTTGCATCAGAGGCGAATATTCTCCTAACAATTTAGGTACCAGCTCTAGTTTAAGTTTTGCTGATACTTCTTTTATGACCTTAGAGATGAAGTTCAAAGTCGAGACAATAGTCTCATCGCAGAAGATCTCAATTCCTTCTAACTGCATATCAATGAACTTGTAAAGTAAGTCATAATTTGAAGCATAGCACTGTAAATGGCCTAAAAGCAACGAAGCACACTCGTTGGCCTCAACAATTAAATCTTCCTTTTCCTCAGATAAACTGACGATACTAACGTAATAATTTGTTTTGTTTTCATCTAGATGCAATGACTTCAGCAACTGCTTCAACATTAATTCTACGTCTTCCTTTGAGGCATATTTATCTTCCTTTTCATCCGCGTTCAATAAAGAAACCATCACAGCTACATTTTCGTCCTTAACGTTAGTTTTTTCAAGTTTCTTTAACAAATTATCTATGTCTACATTTTGGTCCGTCCAATTGTTAATGCGACTTTTGGCGCTATCTCGCCAAAGCGTTTGTGCATAATTTGAAACTGCCTCATTGTTTCGATCATCTGGATGTACTATCTCCAAAACTCGTACGACAGATTTTAACATGGTTGACAAGCAGTCTTCTAAAAAAGACCATTGGGTAATTGGGTTAACATTGGGATTCAGATGTTCACCAACACTTTTCGTTACAGTGTTAAAAACTCCGACTAGAGATGTAAGTCTGTGAATACATTGGCGTGCTCCTTGCGGTGCTAGGTTTGGAGTCGTTGCTGAATCATTTACTGGTGTAGCATTGTCTTCTGCTTCATCGCCTGGCGAATTTCGCCCTGATGGTGGTGGCATACTCATTTCTTCATCAAGGCTTTCCATGTCTTCCAAGAACTGTCCCAACAATGTTAGAGTAAAATCAAGATCCTCGATCCAGAAATCACGAAGCTTCTGCAAACTTTCACTTGTGTAAGTAATAATATTTTTCTGCTGAGTAGAGTCGATATGCCAACCTACAAGGATATCCACTGTATCGCGGAAATGATCAGTGAACGTTTTTGGATAATTTTCGATGATAATCAACATTGAGTCCACGGTAGCACGGAGCAAGTCAGCCCTGTCCACATTTTCCAGAGTTGTTTGTAGTTCTGTCATTATCATCTAGAGAATAAATAATTTATGGAACTATTGTAAAACTTTTGTCTTTTTTTAAAACTTTTGATCTTATTATTTAAAGTATTGTTTTTTAAAGAAATCGACCATTTGTATAAAAATTGTTATGTTGTTAAAGATCAAAAATTATTAAACAAACACACAAAACAAATTACAAAACTTACTACAACATAATTTCGTAAATTTGTATTGTCAGTATTTAACTTTAATGTTTCACCAAAACTTTTCATCAGATGATACTTTATATCTTCTTTTCTTTCACTCGAATATTTATTAAAGATCCATTCAATGTATCTGTAAAGAAAGATGAATTTTATTTATTTTGATAGGGTTAATTGAAGTTAAAGTGATAGGATAAAATTGGTACAACAAATTTAAAATTTTTTTCTATTTTATACTAAGAAATCTTAATTTCAATTATAAAATTATTATTTTTTTTTTTTTTTTGATAAAAGTAGTAGCCAGTTTTTAAATTTATTTCACGCATTGAAATAGATTTCTGAGATAAAAAAGGTAATAAAACAAATAAAATTTTAATACTTTTTGAAATCATTATCAATGACAGCAAGTCCAACATGAGCCAAACATTTAGAAAGATGTTGCTTTGCTTCTGATCCAGGAGCTGAATGTAAAGCATCCAATAGATTTTCACACAATAATTCTTGAAAACGATTAACATATTTTTTGTTCTCCTGAGCAAGGATGCCATCTTGCAACTGTCTACATAAGTTCATATAATGATCATAATTTTCTTCTCGTCGCAAACGCCATAACATCTTTGATATTCTTGTATCATCTGAAATACAATTTGCCTTGTATACTATTTTTTTCCTATTATTTTTTGCTTTACGAACACAAATAAAATTATATTCAAAACAATTTTTTTAAAGTTACCATTTATTCGTTTGTCCTCATGAAATTTCGAGTTTTCATGATTTTTCATCGATTCGTGAAACTTCGATCTAGGTGGATGGTAGTATGAGGACTCCGAGTTTGAATCCCGATCATTAAGCGCTTTTTTGAAGGGTCTTCCTCGGTAACCACCTCTTCCGCGCTGGTCAGAACTGCTTCCACGTGCCATTCGAAAATCATTTCTAGACTCACTTCCAGCTCTGTTTCGTGAATTCAAAACAAATGAACGCATTTTCTAAACATGTAATGCCATAAAATTAATTCGAGCAGTTGCGTCATCAATTTATTTAGTATGTAATACATGTCTCTATATTCATTGCACGTTAATAACAAATATTTAAAATTTAACAGGTTTATGTAAAAATGTTATTTTTTTTTACTTCTCTTACTCTGTTGTATGTTACAGCAGTTTCCAAATGCAGTAACAATGTGGTTTCAACTTAAACTGATGTTTTTAGGTTTCTGCTCGAACTATACAGTATATTTAAACAGATGTACTGGCAATTCATAACTTTTTTTGTAACAAATTCAGGTCGAGAAGTGTTTGTCATTCAACTTTTAAAAAAATATAATTTATTCTTCTTTCTTATTTTGTATTATCTTTATTTGTAAAAGTAATTAAATTAATTAAAGCTTGAATTTGTTCCAAAAATATATGCAAGCTTCCAATATGTTATTACAGTGGAATTAACAAAATAATTTGTATGTATAAAAAAAAAAAAAAAAAAAAAAAAATAAATAAATATAATGTTAACACAAATTAGTCATAAGGTATAAGTAATTAATATTACGTATAAGAATGATGAGATAATAAAAACAATATATTAAATATATTACCTTGACTTAAACCTGGGAAAATTATCGGTTGATGAGTGATTACGCTGACAAATCACCAGAGTTCCTTTTGGTGTATGAAAATTGTTTACTGGGCTGTAGGATGATATTATGTTTTCTTGATCCTTGTTCGAATCTTTACGTTTACCAACGTCAAAAGGCTTTTGAAGTTCTGAATTTCTGGAGGTTCTTACTTTTGTGCCACTGTTATTAGAGTTCCCACAGTTATTCATTACATTACTGTGTTGGTGGTCGTCATGACCTCACAATTTCTAACATTCAATCAAAATACAGTTTTAATCCTTATCACTGAAAAGAAATGAATTGATTAAAGAAGTTCACTCTTTAATAATGTATACAATATATATTGTTTTTAAGGACAATAACCCCAATATCACTATTTATTTTAGCAAACCTAAAATTTCAATAATTAGTAAACTTTCAGCTGTTTTACATAACAAAAAATGTTCTAAACCACCTGAAGATTAAGTTCTTATTACATTTTATTATATATTACTTCTATAATAAATTAAACGAAAATAGTAATGAAAAAAGAAAGATAAAAAAGATAAGATAAAAAAGGGGAATATATAAGTAGAAAACATGAGAAAACTTTGGAAATGACAAATCAGCAGTTTCAAAGTGTAATTTTCAATGTGTTACAGAGACTAAACGCAAATGACTGATTTAAAAAAATAACGAGAACTGAAGTGTCTCAAAATAATGGGTTAATTTAAAAATAGTATGGCAAACAAATGCCATATGAGGAATGACGAATAATGTTTATATCAAGACCACATACAATGTTAAAAAAAATGTATTTTTTTATCCCGTAATGCCGTTTTTGAAATAGGATGAATCTTTTTACTTTTTACTGTACGGACAAAACATTTAAAACTAAAGTTTTTTAAACAAACACCTCACAACAGCCTAAACAATAATAATTGGGGACAAAGAGAAAGAATATTAATTGGCGTTGCTCAAGTAGACGTGTTTACCACGACTGTTGATTACAAGGTCGTTTCGACGTGTATCTCTGAAAAGACTTTTCGCAACTATTCAATAATACCGTATTCCATAAGCAGGTTGAATATTGGAATCGTTTTGAGAAAGCAGTCAATTTTAGTTACGATTACTGTAAAAAGTACCTGTTCTCTATGCAAAGCTGTGTTGCCGTGCGTTGATATTCACGTAACCTGCAATAAGTATTCGTGCGATCTGTCTGCGCGGGATCACTTTAACGAGCACTAGATACAGTTTTATCCAAAAACCCCGTTTTGCATGAAAATTTCAAGTGATAACGATTCATAGATATCTCACACACTTTCAAGAGCAAACTATGAATATAGACATCGGTGCGCGAAAAAATATCCACATGAAAAAAATATGGCGGCGTTCTAAAGATCAGAATCGAATAAACATGAGGAATGATTTCCGCAGTGGAAATAGATGGCGCCATAAATAAGTGTCGTCGTAAAAAAATTAATGAAATAATGATAATACATTTCTAATATAATAATTAAAGTAAAGGTGAAACAGAAAAAATTAAAAATATGACGAATCGAATTATAAAGATTGAAAATATAATTATTCTTGATTAGCTTAAAGAATACGCAAATAGTGATTATCCTGAAGGTATTCGATATATTTTGTTAAGTTGGCAATAGTGAATAAAGTAGAGACTTACATTATTAGATGGCGTAATTGTCCATATTTGTTTCGTAAAAGAATCATTTCTCAAGAGTGTGTAATTTAGTATTGTTATTTTGATGATTGACGAGAATGTTGATTTTACGAAAAGAATAAGTTAATTGAGTTATGTTTGAAGCAATGTTTTGATATTGTTATCGTTTACTATGAATTTTCGTAAAATAATTTGTTCTAATTCTTAGCCTTAATAATAAGCGAATTTCGTAATTCACTGAAATTCCGCTAGTTGGAATCAAAATTTTTGATGTATATTATTCATCCATCAAAGTAAGTTAGGCATAGGACTGAAAACCACTCGCTAATACTGACAGAAGAAAAATGGCGGATGAGGATGTCAATGGCGATTCTGACGAAGTGCAACAAGAAAAGTCACAGAAAAAAATAGCCAAATATGACAGCGGAGCTGCGGATTTGGAAAAAGTCACCGATTATGCGGAAGAAAAAGAAATATCTTCTTCAGAAGATATATCATCGGTGAGTTTCATTTGATGTTTAGGAGAGTTTACTTAAAGTACCACGTGTTTTTCCACCTTTGTTGTTGTTATTTATACAGAAAAAAAACTTTATCAATCTTTATTTTTAAACAAGAATAAAACTTTACATTTAACAAAAGAATAGGTTTAATTGAAAATGTTTCATTGTTTTCCGTTGTTAACTTTAATTTGAGTGACATTTGAATAATCATCTTTAACAAAGAATGTCTTTATTCTAATATATTAAAACGAAATACGAATATATGTGTTCAAAATAAGTTTTTAGAAGTTTGACTTTAGACAACATGTATTTTTATGTTTTGACTTTAAGAAAAGTATTTCTATTTTTACCATTTAAACTTGTATAATATTAATTTTTCAAAGGAATAAGTATAAATAAAAGAGTAATATTTAAAATGATTAATAATTTTGTATTTAAAATCACATGTTTTTTCAGGCCCTAACTATAATTGGTGACAGGAGGAATAAAGAAGCGGCAGAGAAAAAGGCAAAGGAAAAAGAGCTTCTAAAAGTATCCATTAAAAAAGAAGATGTTGACTTAATTGTAAGTTGTAATGCTGCGTATAGTGCACTCAAAATACAATTTAAAAAAGAAACAATATATATGAAATTAACATTTTACTCATTTTTAGATGAAAGAAATGGAAATTTCTCGAATCCTAGCAGAACAAACACTTAGAGAACACAGAGGCAATGTTGTGGAAGCACTTGTAAATTTAACTAACTGACTGTACAGCCACATTCAATTCCAGAATGTCATTGCATTATTTTTGCAATGAATTCTCATTTAGATATATTTATTAATAACTGTAATAATTATATTAATAATAATTATAAATTTATAAAATTGTCAAAAAAAATTTTTTTTCCATTTTTTTTTAAACCTGAGATTTCCCACCTTGTTAATCTGGCTAAGTATATTGTATAATGATAAATATAGTTTAAGAATACTGACAATAGAGAGACCATTCGGAAGTTTAGACAAAAAAGAATCATTTAGATAAGGAGAATCCCATTATCAACATAGTCCGTTTGTTATCAATTCGGGTGATATCGATTCCAGTTCGACTCAGTTCATCCAAATTAGTGCAATCTCGTGTATACCACTGTGAGGACTCGAATTTTATAAGACTTTTGCTTAGCCATGGATTCTGTTTTTAAATCGTTTCTATTTTTCTTGCTGTTCCATTTATCGCAACAAGGTTTATGTTTTTCATCCACCTTTCCAACGACATCGGTTCTTTTATTTTACTGTTATTTCCTTATCGAGCGCGATTGATACTGATAAGTTTGAATTGAATTTTTGCAGACATGGGAGAAGCTTTGGTGTGGAAGCCTAACGTTTATTCTAACAGTAGACAATTAACCAATTGTAGTAAATATACTGTGGAATCATCTATGTCTTGTGCTTGCTATGAATATTTAGGTAAAGTACGACATTAATTACTCAATATTGAAGATATTTATCAAAGAATCGAATGATGATACATTTCAAGCTATTTCTTTTGCGCTGAATACTTGATAAAATTCGTATTGTAATTGTAATTTGTAAAATTATGTAAGCGGTACATTTCATGCTCACATACAATCAAGTTATTAAACATATATAATAATTCAGTCTTAAAATTTTTCTCCAATGAAGAATTAATACATGAGTCACTGTATTATTCACAAATTTATATTTTATTTTTGACTTTGACTTATTGAAATTTAATCTAATGAAATAAAATATCCTTCATAATATATTTTATCATGTTAATTAAAAATATTTTTTTTTTAATATTTATTTTAAGACGTCAAGTAATAGCTGATAATGTAATGCTGTGAGTGTTATTGAAGTTAATGTTTTGAATAGTTATCTGATTTTAATATTTGTAAATCAATTATTCGACTATTACTTTGTGGTGGGGGCGTAATATATAACAAAAATAATATTTCAAAATGATAAGGATATCAGTACACCGTTATTGTTGGTATCATTCAATTCTTTAATCAATGTCTTTGATAGAAAAATGTACTTTCCAACATATTTTTCTTATCTGTCTAATAATACGTAAGTACGGTGATATGATTTTTGTTTATAAGAGAATTTTAATGACAAACTTAGCGAGTGTGTTTAAATTGATGTATCGAGAGTTCACGCCTGACACTAATGATTTTATATACGTAGATAGGCAGTGTATATTGTGTTGTACGTTTCAACACGAGCGTTGTTGTTTTCCATATAAATGTAGTACTTGTTTGTAAGTATCAGTCTTTAATCAGATTATAATTATTTACAGTAGACTCTCGTGTATTTTAAGCAATTTTAAAGGAAGCTCGTGTGTTCTGACTTACAATTTCTTTTAACTTATTTACGTAGTTACTTTACCGATTTCGAACCGGTCAACTTAAAATGAGTGAGAGTTTACTGTACCACGCGATTTTAAAGTGATGTATATTGTTTTCCAGAGACGACACATGGGGATATATGACTCTGATGCAGATCACCATTTCCGTTGCCATTTTCATCGCTGTTGGTTTTGTTATTGTCTTCATCTTTAAGTTGTGTAACAAATACTCGTAAGTTAAAACAAAATTTCCTAGACAAACAGAATTCTTATAATGATGTCAGGATGTTGTCGCAGTGATATTACTGTAATGTCGCAGGGATATGGCACTGAGGAGGACATTTTTATTGACACGTGAAATGCATATACACGTTACATCACAGGATATCACTGTAATATTATTGTAATAATTCTGGCTATTTGAGATTATTTCTTTTGAGAAACATTGGACGAAAAATGTCAAGTGATATTTTTTGCAGAAATCTGAGGAGAAACCGATCTGGAAACAATTCAATACGATGTCCTTGTAGTGGGCCTTGTTGTTGTTCATGTATAATACAAAATAGATCTAGGCCCCCCCGTTATAATGAAATTTACGAAGCTCCCCCAATATACAACACAATTTCGACAATGGTAATATCTTTGATTTATTATTTGCGTTATACATATTGTTAAAAAAAACTTTAGAAATTATATTTTTGTAGAACATTTGTTTAGTTTGGTGTTTCAATAAATTCTCATAAATTTATAATAAAAAATTTAATACGTTTTGTAAACCGCTAAGGGAGTTTTATTTTGTCTTAATATTAATATTGTTTGTAAGATAACAACTGCATTGAACATTTAATATTATATCTTATCATTTTCGATGGAAAAAAACACTTCTTTGTACTTCCAGTTTAAAGAAACAAATGTGTGCATGAGTCATTAATTGTGTCTAATTCCTTGCAAAAAAGAATGTGAATAATTTTTACATTGTAAGTTTACATTAAATTTTAGAAATATTTTTAAATGGTTTTTAAATAGTTAATGTTATTTGATTTCATTGGTTTAGTTTAATATCGATATTTAATAGCAATTTTTTTATTAATTTCCAGCAAACGGCATCCTATGAACCCCCGCCAACTTATCCAGGTACATTAGCTATTTCAGGAAATTTAGGATTAGAGTTATCATTTCCAAGTCGTGAAGTGTCATCAAACGGCATACCAGTTGTCAATCACGTATAATTTAACGAGTCCTTTATCGTATATCTTTAAATTTAGCAAATAATTTGATCATAATAAATTTCTTTATTCAAACAAAGAAATACTGAATATATTTTTGACTAATTTGTAATAGTTAATAAAATGTATTTGCAGTAATCATAAAATGAAAATTTCTTAATGATTAACAGTAACACTTCTATTACTGAAAAATGAAAAAGGCGGCATTATTTTATATTCTGTATTTTTAATATTAAAAGCTCTGCATAAAAAACATTAAATAATGCTTAACTTTTTTACTAGAAAAAACTTCTATATTCTTTGAATAGCTTGATCATTAAGTGAAGTATGTTATAATAGAAATATAATATACATTATAAATTCTTTTGTTTTGTACAAAAAAAAAAAAAAAAAAAAAAAAAAAAAAAAAAAAAAAAAAAAACATATAAAAAAAAAAAAAAAAAAAAAAAAAAAAAAAAAAAAAAAAAAAAAAAAAAAAAAAAAAAATAAAAAAAAAAAAAAAAAAAAAAAAAAAAAAAAAAAAAAAATAAAATTATTTTATAGTTTGTAAATAAATAAAAAAAAAAAAAAAAAAATGCATTTTTTTTTTCTTCTCCCCTCCCCCCCCCCCCCCCACCCCCCCACACACTCCCTCC